>JANKKB010000671.1:40398-55316 GCA_026225775.1 Bursera palmeri
AAAAAAACCCTAACTAATCAACCAGATTAAGCAATAAGCATAACCGAAGAGTTCAAGAAAGCGACTTAAATAACGAACAGTTACGTTCTTCTTGATTTTCGAGGCCAGGAAGGGCGTCTTCGGAAGATCTAGAGAAGAACGACGGGAGAAGCCGGGTGGCGCCACCAGAAATGAGTCGACAAGCCGGATCAACTAGCTTGGACAGCCAACGACTCCGTTGAGGAGGGCGTGCGTAGGGCGTTGGCGGTGGTTTCCGTGACGGCGGTTTCCTATACTTTCCACCGGCACCTCGCTTGGCTGCGTCTTGCACAGAAGCCAATGACAACATCGTTCGGTCGTTTTTCTCCATCTATTTCGGTTTCACCACGCACGCATACAACACTCTCGCTCTCTGGCTGATACGTGGAAGNTGCGCCTCTCTTTACCGTTTTTTGGTTTAGCTTTTTGGCGTTTTCTGTCGAGTGAGGTTGCCACTCACTCGTTAAGTCCGTAACTACTCACTACACTACTAGACTACTAGTCTAGTACTACCTTGTTTGACAAGGTTTTGCCTTTCATGTTTCGGACGCTGGGGAGGAGCTCAGGTTGCGGGGCCCTCGCAACTCGATCTACGTGGATAACTACTAGATGGAGACATGCCACGTAGGAATAATAATGCCTGGTTAATCATAAATTATTATTTAAATAATTAATCAATGATATAACTGTACGTAATAATAAAATTAGGGGGTTGTTTTGAAATTTATCAAGAACCCTAATTTTAATTGACTCTCTAACTAACTTGTTAATTGCACTGATAAAAGACTTGAAATTTTGAGGAGTACAAATTAAAGGTTAAAAAAATTACTTTATAACTCATTTGTTCTATGCACCATAGCATAAATTNTTTATTTTTAATTCATTCTTAATACACCCCTTCAACTCCATAAAATAACCCTAATAAATTTTTATGTTTTCTTCTACACCAACCAATTATTGAAACTACTACACTATTCTCACTCTTAAAAAACACGTGTGACCTACTTCTCCTAGTTTCTCTTTCATTATAAAATCTATTCTTCCTAATCAATCACTTGAGAGATGGTGTTAGATGGCAGCATGTGATTAGAAGGAAAGGCAGAGAGGGTTATGATGCATTGGGTATCTCCAACAAGGAAGATGAGATTCTTCATTTCTTGTGAAATCAAATAAGAGTTTATTGATTTTTTTTCTCTTCATTTTCTATTGGTTTTTCTTGTTAGAATTATGGTTCTCTTCGAACTTTGGGATCGAGCGAGTGAGATTTGATATATTATGTCTCTTTGTGTAATATAATTTATTATTTATATATTATTAATTTCGATTAGATTAGTTGGTTAATCAAAGTGTACTATTAAAACATATTCCCGATCCGGTATTGTTCAACATTTCTATATTAAAATATTCTTTAAAAAAATAGTGATGATTTAGTCTAATTTACTAGTTTTTTCAATTTAAATTTTTTGGAANATTGAAGACGAAGTGAAAAAAAGAAGATGAGTTTCATGTGTGGAAGAGAAGAAAAAAAAGTTTAAAATTTGATGATGAAGCGAAAGCAAAATAAGATTTATGATAAAGTGAATGAAAAGAGAAATTGTATTTTTAATTTTTTAATTAATTGTTCTTATAAATTAATTACTTGTCCTTAAAAGTACAATACGTAATGGACATTTAAGTCATATAAATTTCCATTTTTAAATAAGTATTCCGAGCAGTTTTTTTTGGGAGCAAACAAGTCTCAAATAAAATATTGAATATGCTAAAAATAAAAAAGTCTTCCTAACTAGACCAAATTAACTCTAATTCCTTCATGAATCTCACACACTCGACAAAGGGGAGCAGCCCAATACTTAAATTCACAAGTTGTGTACAGCCTGATATAACATATCAATACAATGGTGCAACACGTGCAGTCACCACAGAAACAAGCGGAGCAGTGACAAATCATACTAGCCAGACTATGAACACGGTTCCTATAACCAAACATTCTTCACACCTTAATTCCTATATAGTTCTAGTTCCATGATTTAATTTAGGCCCAAATGGAATGATTGACTTGTACTCAGAGCTCTTCTGCTTAGTGGGATTCATTCTCTGAGGCTTTTTCTGCCTGTTGACCTCCTCCTTCTGAATTTATGTCACTTTGAGCTTTGCTTGGCTCATAAGGTTCTGCCTCCGACTCCAAGTTAGGCTGTTCTGGAGGTTGAGAGATGGATGCAGAATCTTCTGTTGCATTAGCCAATGTAGCCTTCTCCGAGGGAAGTTTGGGGAGAGACTTCCTCAGGGGTTTCTTATTGTTTTGAGGGGATGATCCTTTCCGATTTCCAGTGATTTTCTCATCTAGACTTAACCGACCTGATTGAGAGCTATGGCTGCTGTTTCCATCAGAGTCTTTGCGTGAGCTTTTCGACCTGCCAAGCTTGGGAGATTTAGCTCTTGTTGGTGGTATCTGTCATCACAATCAAAGCCAAGATATGACCGAATTCCTTATAATTTTACTTCATCATATGAACTATGGAGTCAAAGTAGAATTAAGAGATCACAGCATTAAAAGGAAACTAGAAAATGTTACCCTCTTCAACTCCACTTTGGGTGAAGCCGGTACATGATAGAAGCTAGGCATAGGGGTTGCTTTAAACATTAGGCTCTTCCGGAGCATCTTAATCTCTGCCTCTTGATTCTCCTAATAGAAATAAAATAATAATAACAATAAAAAGGTTATGTCAGCTGAAGGACAGACAGTAACGAGAAAATGAAAGTTAGACAAGCATTAAGAGAGACTCTTGCATAAATCCAATGCATGTACATCGGCTGAATTGCAGCGTGCTTGGAACACACGTGCCAGACAACTGGACGGATGCACATGCATCTGCTGTATGCAAGATTCAGCAAAGCATTAAACTAATAAAATTGACCTTGGATTTTGCCTGCATAGTAGTTTTCTCCACTTCCTTTGCGTGGATCTTTTCCTCAAGCTTGGCATAGAACTTCCCAGCATAAATTAAATAAGCAGTAGTAAATCTGGAGTTGATCAATTGAAGACTAAAGATAGTCATGATTACTTTGCAAAGAGAATCAAACTAACCTCTTTGCGTTTCTCAGCTCTCTCATCACACTTAAAACTGAAGCCATACAAAGGAAGGCCACCTGTTCTTTGAGGTTTAGTACCTCCTGCTTCAGGGCTTCTGTGAAGCATTTAAAGTAAAACAATTTCAGTAAAAATTAAATGAAAGCAACACATAAATTTTAAAATTAGAAACATTCACAGCCAGTAAACATACGAATAAGAATGTGTGTTTTCTTCAAATTTAGATGATGGTCCCTGTTTCAGAGGCTTAAGACATCTCATCTCTTCCCTACAGCAATTTAACATAAAACCGCCAGAATAAGTTCTATGAATTGTCAACACAAGTCCCTAGAAATAAATTACCAAAATAAAGTTCCAATGCACATTTGATTTGACACTATTACTGGTAACCAAGATGTATAACACCCTTACCTTAAACTCACTGTCTCAGTTGCTTTTGTGGCAGGTGAGGATGTGGAAGACATTTTGCTTTGCTGCCCAAAGCAAATATAGAGCTTACCATGAGCAATAATGTCCTAAATCTAATCTTATAGATCAGAAGTAATGATGATTAACCATAATGGAAAATGCATTCAAGCTTAAACAAAAGATTAAAAAAAAAAGGAGCCAGAACATTATCCATCTTGGAAAGATGAGCAGGACAATGTGTATTTACCAGCTTCCTTCCCCTGCCTGAATCAACACTTGTGATACTTCCAGAGATCTGCCTGTCATTAGATAACCTTCGGTTAGTTGCAATAGCAAGAGGCTGCTTCGAGGTTACTGCACCAATTTTTTTGTCTTTCTTCTTCTGCGCCATAGTTGCTACGTTCTTGGGATGTGAAGCCTTCTCAGTTGCTTCCCTAACAGGAGCTTTCTTGGAGTCATTTGTATTGTTTTTCTCTTCAACTCTTGATTCCTTTAAAACATGAACAGCACTGAGATGGATATCAAATCAGGGTAAAAAAGCAACCTAATACGCAATTCAATATGTTAACCTTATATGAGTTCAAACCACTGAATTTGTCATCCAGGGTCGATTCCTCTCTGTCTTTCTCGGCTGAATTGTCAACAATTGTACTCTCGGCAGCCAGCTCAACTGTTTTCGTACTCTCATTGGGCCATTCATTTAGTGCAACATTGCCATAAGCTTTATTTAGCTCCTCCATGATCACGCCATCGTTGCTGGAGTTAGGGTGCTCCTCTAGCAAGCTCACCTCATCTCTAATTACAAGACTAGTAGCATCCATCACTCTATAAAATGCAAAAACCAGTTTCCTGGTTATTTCCAAGTTTATAACACACTGAAAAGAAATTATAAAAAATAAAAAAAAATTAAAGTAATGAAACTAAAGTAATTCGACCTTGGGCTGCAAACCAAATCAAAAATGTTATGAAACCTATTTCACACTTTAAATTCAAAGTCAATAGGAAAAATGTGGGACAATAATAAAACAAAAAAGCAAATAATTCTTGGTTTATACCTACAAGAGAAACAAAATTAATCCTCCAATCTAAGCAACTAAACAGCACACATCACAATTCATCAATTCATCTCCCAGATAAGCGATTCGAATACACAACATTGGCAACATAAACAAAGAAAATCACGTTCACTTTTATCCAAACACGAACCTTCTGAGCAAGTAACATATAAAACAATATCACACAGAGACGTCTTCCTACGAACCCATTTATCCAAATTGAATATTCGATGTTTGAAAAGCTACAAATTCACCAAAATAAGATTACAAAGTTAAAATGATGATTGATGAGAAAGCTAGAGCATATCATTATCAAGAACAGGCCACCAGGCACCACATCTCTAAGTAAACCAGTGCTAACAGATTTACACTAAAACAACTGAAACGCAGACGAAGCCTAGTATAACAAAACTCTCAGAATAAATGTATGGGAATCAACAAACAACAAAATCATCAAAATTCAATCTTCCACTCATCAAAAACACCCTTTTTCCCATTTCTCAAAACCCAGAAGAGGAAAGACAAGTCTTTACATGTCAATGCTTATCAGTTATCACTTACGACATGAAGAGATCCAGTCAGATAAGAATAATGAAGCAGATTTAAAGAGCAAGAAGAGATTTTGAAGCAAAACTCACTCATCAATAGGGAAGAAAATGGAAGCATCAGATGAGAAAAGGCAGCATTGGGTATGGTTTACTGTACATGGTGTCTCTCTTCCTCTCAAAAATGGATAAAATTTCAGAAAATTCGCACTTGCTCCGATACTGTTGTGGCCAATAAAGAAGAAGAGAAAAAGAACGAAGAGGAGGTGATTAGCGGTGCTTAAATAAGAAATAAATAAATTCACAGACTGGAAATCATTCACATTTCACATTGCCACTTGCATTAACCATACAGTTACCAGAACTCATTCTCATCTCATATCCTTCTCTTAAAAATAAAAAAACATTTTTTTATTGTTTAAACCACTTCATGTGCAGTTACAGACGGTTGAAATTAAATCAAAACGTGGGGTCGATGTGCCGTGTTATCTTTCTTTTGTCTTTTGATTATCATTTAAAATTGGATTTTTATTTTAGACAAGAATTATTTTAATAATGATTTCTTGAAGTATATATCAGAATTGGGATTGCAATATAATTGCTTGCTGGCTTTGTAGGAAAACTTTGTTAACTGCTAACAGGGACAAGAAACAAAAGCTCAAAACGCCAAAAAGGAAATTTCAACCGACACATCGTAGGCCCCCTATTTTAGAAAACGACCGCACCTTTTATTATTCCTTTCTACGCTTCCTTTAAACTATTTTTCTCTTCATAAATATATGTATATGTATCTTTCTTTTTAGCTAGCATGTATTCATATGATGATATGGGAGAAACTGATTGATGAACTATAATTTTTTTCATTAGTCTTTTCACACAAAAAAACAAAACAAAAAATGACAAGTGGGCTTAACACTTTTTCTGTTAGATTAGATGTTATGTGGATAAAATTTTAGCTAGTATTGTTAAAATGTATTCAAAAAATTTTGTTAATCTTATAGTATTAATTTGATTGAATAGATAATAATATTAATTTTAAGATTAAAGAAGTGCTTATAGTATATTCTAACAAGTCATTGAAAACTTTATCAAGTACTTTTGCAAAATATAACAACACCCTCAAATGTAATAACCCTTTCGCCTGTTGCAAAGGTTGCCTGCAATATGGCAACATAAGTTTATTGTATCTGGTTCTAGGCTAATCATTGATGTTATGGGGTTGATGGAGTTGTTACATATGGCTCAATAAAGCACAAAGCTATCTAGAACAAATAGACAAGGCAATTTGCAATTTGGAGTTGAAGGTTCATCAACTTTCAAGGATACATTGGGCAGTAATAAGAATAAAGGTCATATCAAGATGATTAATGAGGAAAGGACTAGATTATCGCAGAAGCGAATTGGATTATCCACCTAATGGTTAGGCAACTGTGATATTAATCGAATATATGTGACAAAACTTCTAATCTCAGCATCCAATAAAAATCATTTTTGAGTATCTTTAGCATACAGACCTTGCACAACAATCATCCTGCAAATATGATAGAATTCTGTTAAAACTTGGGAATTACCATCTCTAGAAAGGATCCAAAAACTCATGCAAGTTATTTATTAGAGTTCATTTATGGAATTCTGAGACTTGAAAACAATTCCTAGTTTCATGCAAAGTTGGGATATAGAATAAGGTTGGCACGCCCTGAGCTGTTGTCATGTGGAAGGTGCCCCGTAACGTGGACAATTTGGACGAACGGCCATATTGTATTGAACTCACTCTGTCTCTCGTGTCTTTATTGCCATCAATGAGTTTAAATTCCCGGGTAGGCAACAATAATGCAAGTTCTTCACCATAAATTGATGCTCAGCTCTTTCGGGTTAACACATGGTTTTTTAAAGCTTTACTCTCTGCAAGTTTACTACCAACAACAGGAACAATGGTTGGTGGAAAATTGCTGAATACAATAAAGTGAAAAGTAGAAAAGAAGGGTCAGGAATAAGCGCAGCACACATGTCAAATAAGGGATGATAAGCCTCTCTGATGAAGGTGTCTTGTCCTTGCAAGATGGAATCAAGTTCTGCACGGGGATGGTTAACCGATAGAGCACTTAGTCACACTGAAAGGACCTCTCCTTTTGTTTCTTGCCATCATTATCAATGAAGATAACAAGTGAAGCCCCCCATCAAGGCTAATTGACCATTTACAAATTATACATCTTGCATTGTCGGGGCTCACCACAGTGAGGATATTTACTATTTTGAATTCTGAAAAAAATTTGATCAATATAATTATACATGGGATGAGAATATTGGTTTTGCACAACTTGGACAAAGATCAGTGGCCTGACTCTTAATGGACCCAAGTACGCCATTAAATCAAGGATAAAGATATTCGCCAGTAACTAGTAGTTCAGGTTAGGTTCTAGCTAACTGGACAATGCCAGCAAGCTTTCCCATGTGTAGCAGTTCAATAAAAAAGGTACTTCCTTCTAACACCGCCCATCCATTGCCGTCCCCACACAGCACAAATTTTTCTTCATGCATGAGCCCCATTGATTCCAAATCCTAACCCATCAATCAAATCCGTGGTCCTAGTAAATAGAGCTGCCAGCTAGCGTAACTCACTTTGGCTCACTCCCATGATCAATTGAGCTGGTTTAGTGTTATTGTTTTGATTCGTAAAGATGCAGATTTGCATATAAATATTTGCTGTTGATCTTCATAAGCCTAGGCCCCCACTTAGCTAGCTAGAGCTTTGTTTGATAAACTTAGCTTGTTTTTGCCTTTCTAATCAACTAGTCAATCAAAATGTTCAATCGCCACTAAAATGAAGCTTAAATTTCAACCAAGACTGCTTGAACTTGGATTTCTGAGAGCATGCAAAAAATGGAAGCCATGAAGTGTGCTACAGATCAACCCACCGAACCAAGAGACACCTACAAGATTGCTTATATAATCCATTTCCTTCTTGGTGCAGGGAATTTGCTTCCTTGGAATGCATTTATAACTGCTGTTGATTATTTTGGTTATCTCTATCCTACTAAGCATGTTGAAAAGGTTTTCTCTGTTGCTTACATGAGTTCTTCATTACTTGTTCTCGTGATAGTGATGAGTAGGGGTGGCTGGAGCTCGAAGTTCAGTTACAAATTGAGAATGAACTTGGGGTTTTCCATGTTTGTTCTGTCTCTGATGGTGGCTCCAACTGTTGACTGGGCTTGGAGCTGCAGTGGACCAAAAGGAAGACCAAATGGAGCCTATTTTGTCACAGTTGCATCAGTTGTGACTTGTGGTTTAGCTGATGGTTTGGTAGGTGGAAGCTTGATAGGCTCAGCCGGGAAACTTCCAAAACAGTACATGCAGGCTGTTTTTGCTGGAACAGCTTCTTCAGGTACATCACCATTTCCCTATCTCTACTTTTGTCCTCATTTCCTTTTTGATTCTATGAGCCATAAGTTTCCGGAGTACATAAACATTACACTAATAAGAAGTTAAAAATTTGCAAGAGTAATAGAACCTCTAATACGGCAACTGGTTTTTAAAGGTAAAAGATTACTTTTTGAAAGTAGTTGAATAAATTTTGAGGAAACATGGATTTTAATGAACATGTCTTTTCTTTTTGGGAGAAGTTTAAAAGTGCAACCTATCCAGAAGCTATATAAATTTGTTCACTTTCAAAATGGTACAATCCTGCCCTACAATAGGATCCTTCTATATTTCTTACAATCATCACTTGGCATCTATGTTTTAATTTGGTACAATATTCGGGTCACTTCCGAGAAATTCTAAACAGTTTCCACGTATGTGGCGTGCTGTCGTTGCTAATTACTAATTTATTATAAATTTTGAGATAGAGAGTGTCAAGTCAATGTTCTTCTAAATCCAATAGATATGTTCCCAATGTTGTATTATTTTCCTTGAAACAATTACACCGACAAACCATGAATCTTCTTCATTAATAGGTGTTCTGGTTTGCACTCTGAGGATTATAACAAAGGCATCACTCCCACAGACCCCACAAGGTCTCCGAACAAGTGCCCACTTCTACTTTATAGTAAGCACTGTTATCATGCTATGCTGCTGTCTTGGCTGCAACTTGTTAGACAAGCTACCCGTCATGCAACAGCATTACAGACTTCTTAAGGAGGATTCACTATCTTCCAGGCAGAAGTTTTGGACAGTGGCAAGAAAAATTCAGTGGCCAGCTTCCGGGGTTCTTCTCATATACATTGTGACTCTATCAATCTTTCCAGGATTCATTGCGGAAAACCTGGAATCTCAGGTCCTTCGGGATTGGTATCCTGTGCTGCTTATCACTGTTTATAATGCTTTAGATTTGGCGGGGAAGTCTTTGACTGCAATATATGTTCCAAGGAGTGTCAAAAGGGCAACATGGGCTTGCACTGCGCGGCTCCTGTTCTACCCACTCTTTGCCGCGTGTCTCCATGGACCCAAATGGTTGAAGACTGAAGTGCCTGTGATAGTTCTGACATTGATGCTCGGATTGACAAATGGTTATCTGACAAGTGTTGTCATGATCCTCGCTCCTAAGATGGTGCCAATTGCAGAAGCTGAGATGGCTGCAATTGTAATGATTTTGTCCCTGGGATTCGGGTTGGTTGGTGGCTCGGTTCTCGGTTGGTTGTGGATGATCTGAGCCTTTAGAGCTCTCTGATCAAGTTGGGCTAGCAAATTAGAAATTAGAGAACGTCCGGGTTAGCCATGAAATTATGAACTGTTAGGTAAAAAAAAAAAAAAATCATTGGCGATTCTATTGATTTTAATTGATGAACAACTTTAATTATGTAATAAGCTGAATTTTCAGACATTTTATGTCATCTACTAAACTTATAAAGTCATCTTCTATGCTCTGACTAATGACCAAAGTACTCTGCATTAAGAATTAGACAAACGCTATAATTCGTGTTCAAAAGATGATTTAAACAAAAGAAAATTCATCGTTTCATATTAGCCTATTGAACCACAATATTCCGGCTAGCATTCGAATATACCTTTTCGTCACCTCCAACTTTATGAATAAATAGTGAAAATATTGAGCAAGTACAAAAACAAAAACTGCACAGTACAGTGCACATAGAAAAGATCATAAAGCTTTTAAACAGATTCCTCAGATGATATGTATTAAATTCTTTAATCATTTGCAAAGAATCTTATTTCTAAATAAACCTCATTAGATATTTTAAAAAGTTGATAAATAAATCTAAACTTACGCTTATTTTAGTGACGATCCAGTACCCTCTATTCTCTATCACAAGGGTTGATATGAATGTGGATAAGTAGGAATTGATTGTCTTGTCATCCACTTGCTACAGGTTCAGCACTTCAGTTATGGTACCAATTCCAAGTATTACAAAAGTCATCCAGAACCAGAACTTTATGAATGATTTCGGCTATGTACTCGACCTCAGTCCTATAATGAGTGACAATGAGAAAGCTTCTTGGAGAAAACTCCCTCTGATTCCATGCTTGGTCCTCTTGATTTGAGATCAATTGAACTTGGACAGAAGTATCAACCATCATTCAAATACAGTACTACATAAAAGGATTTTTGTGAAAAATGATGAGCTTCCAATGGAAGCCTAAGATTGAGTGCTTTATCCATGGTCCCTAACATCTTTACAGTTGCTAGAAAATGAAGTAGGCGGTGACAGTACTTTAAAATAATATCCAAAGTGAAGTTCCAGTAAATGGTTGTTCTGTGTTCATCTAAACAATAATTGCGATGCCTGCTGGGTACTAATTCAACTGGGAACATAAAATTTAGTTTGAAAGATCTATCAAGCTGTTTTCTTTTCACTCTTCCTGATAACAAAGCTTACAATTATTGTTCCTGGTAAAATTAATTCAATCATTTGAAGGAAAAACTTTAAGAACTCAAGAGAAGCAATTGATGCAGACATGTAGTAGGGAGAGAAATTTCAACACAAAATTTCATTCCATATCTTATTATTCTTCTACATGATATGGTTCAAAGAATAAGAACAAGGACAGAATTTTTCGGGTTAAAGCTAATTTTCAAAGCCAAAAAGGTTAACTGAAAAACAATTGAAAATGGGCTATAAACACCGGTCAAAAAGTTATAGCTAAGCTATGATACAGGAAAGACATGGGGAGGAAAACCTAAGATGCAGCCGCTAAAGGAGGGATTTGAAGAGGAACTCCATGAAAATAACTAGGTGACGATGTTTTAGTCGTATCTTCTCCCTCCTTCTCATCTTCTTCTTCCTCAGCATCCCAAAGAAATCGAGCATATGACGCTAGCACATAACTACACCATCAAATCAATGAAACAACGTTAATTAACTTGTTTCTGTAATCAAATTGATTGCATATATACCAATACCACCAAAAAAAAAAAAAAAAACTAGCAGCAGAGAGACTTATAATCCAACTACTACAAGTTCAGAACTGTCTCTTCACTTTACTTACCCATAACACATAACTTTTATACTTCATCATTAGTTTCGGGAAAATAATTTTTTCACAAGCCCTTAAAGTTATAAGTAAAAGACTTGCATAAATTATAATTGTGATGAAACTGCCTTTGATCTCTCTCTCTTTTAACAGTCTCTACCTGCAGAAACTACCCTCTCTCTCCATGTTTGCTATGTGTCTCTGTACAAAAATTCCACCTCCCTCCCATTTTCTTTTCCAACTATCTCTCTCTCTATCCTCCTTCAATTTTCACAGGTAATAATACAGAGTTATCCAATTCAGCACAAAGTTCCTTGTATATTCTCTATATATTATTTCCTTATTGCTGAGTTGTTCTGTCTCTAATTTGTCAAAGAACTTCAAAGTGTTTCTATGTCTCTCCCCGCACTATTAATTATTCTTACAGACAATTGCTATTGTAATTAAGGGGAGGATTTCAGGTCGTTTTAGTTAATTGGACCCTGAGTTTCATTTTTCTTCTAATGGCATACTAATGTTTGCCAGTTCAGCTCTACCACGGGGGCAAAGTTTTCAGGAAATAAAATACATCATTCATTATGCCAAGATGGCAAGCTTGACTAACGAAATATTGTATCCATTTTCAAAATCAACTCTTTCAACCACCCATATTACCTTCCTGTTCAAGTAGTTCTCATATTAATATTTCTTGCACAACTGCATCATCCAAGAGCGAAGAGATGGTATACATGTCATATTGAAAAACTTTCTCATTCTATAAGAGTGCAGCTATTGTCACGTGCCTGGCTCATGCAGTTAGGTCTAGAGTTTAACAAAGTAATGCTAAAGCATTACTTTTTGGTGTCAATCCTTAGATAAAGAGTTATTAAAGTTTTTCCTAACAATAATTAGGATCCTCTGAGGCTTTTATGGCACAAGGTCACTTAAGATCTGTTTCATTTTTTTTAATTAATCAATTATCAATCACAAGCTTCACGTTTGCGTAGATGAGATTCTTAATATAATCGAAATATAAGTCATGGAATAGTTGACCCTGCAAAGAATTAATTCTCACCAGTCATCAGGAGTAGCTTTAACAGCTTGATCAAAGTAAGCTTCAGCTCGAGCAGCATCCTTATGACTCTGCCATATCAAATCCGCATACATAGACAGAACATTTCCATCATTTGGGTTCGCCAGAATTGCTCTTCCGCAGTACTCCTCAGCCTTCACAAAGTCTCCACGAACCTGTACGCATTCCCAACATTTATTCAGAACAAAGAGTTCACAAAATCAAGCAATTCACTTTTCTATATTGATCAACTTCGATAAACGTTTTGAAGCTCATTCCAGCGTACAGAATCAAACTTTAGTAACAAATGAGAGAGCTTTTGAATGAAAATATTAACCTCTTTCAAGAACTTGGCGTAGTTACAGAGAAGAAGCGGGTTTCCAGGATTGGCTTCAATCATCTTCTGATAATAAGCATCAGTACTATCATTTCCATTATTATTTGGCTCCCAAGAACCCCATCTTCCATCTCCATCTCCACCGTCCGAACCTCCTCCACCACCACACATCTTCCCGCCACCACCATACACTCCACCACCAACCAAAACACCAATCTCACACCCTTCATCTACCACGCCAGGATTCGAAAACAACCCAACATCCAAAGACGGCGTTTTCATTTCTTCTTCCTCAGACACCGCCACCCCATTGAGATTTTTCTTCAAAGGTCTCTTCTTTGGCACCGCAAGGCTTCGCAGATCGGATTCTGAAAACGTCCTCGTCATCGTTTTGAAAGAATCGTCGTTTTGCTGAGAACAAAAAGAAGGAGTCGGAGAAGAGGCTGTTAATGTGATGGGTTTGGCTCTTGGGATCTGGTGAAGCGTTTCCACTTCGGTTGGAGANAGATGATTCTTTTGCGTGAGGCATCCATGAATTCAATATCGGCGTTGATGAGCTTCGCAGAAGCATTGTTCCTCTTTGTTGATGAAATACAGAAAGATTTTTACAAGTGAAGAAAATTGAGATTCAGAGATGTTCTGAAAACTCCACACTCAGTGTGGAGTTGGTATGACGAATGAAGGGCCTCTCTTCTGCTTTTATAGGCAGATTAAACAGAAGGTACGGCTCAGATCTGGCCCGTTTGCTGAGAGAAATGAATCAGTGGACAGATACTATGCGGTGTGGCTCACGTGGTTTAATTGCAGGTTTCTATGTATGGTTCTCTTATGCGTTGTTTGGCGTCCTCAGCTTCGATGTTGCGTGCTTTGAAATTACGAGCAATGTAGTCTGGCAAAAGTATACTCTAATAACGGAGATGAGAATAAAATATTTCTATTTTTACTGTTTCATTGGAAAAATAATTTAAAAAACAGAAATATCATTATCCTAATGATGTGAATCAATCATTTTTTCATAACGCTGTTCAATCAATTTTGATTCTTAATGGAAATCAAAATAAAAATATTTTTTTATTTTTTATACTTTTAAAAAAGTTATAATTTAAAAAAANGTAAATTAATTACAAATATTATAATATTTTAAAAAATATAAATAAATTTAAAAAATTATAATATTTTTAAAAAAGGTAATAAATTAAAATTATAATATTTTTAAAAAAAAGTTAATAAATTAAAAAATTATAATATTTTTATAAAAATGTTAATAAATTAAAAAAGTTATAATAGTAAAAAATTATAATATTTAAAAAAGATTAATAAAAATTAATAATATTTTTTAAAAAAATTAATAAACTAAAAAATGTTATAATATTTTTTATAAAAAGTTAAAATTAAATAAATTATAAAAAGATGAAAATTCATATTTTAAGATAACAATGATATTTATTTATTATTATTATTATTATTTTATATATTTTTATATAGAAGTAATTTAAAATTTTAATATTAATTCCGATTTTGATATTTTATAATCCGAACAACTTCCATAGGAATCAGATTCTGATTTCATACTGAACTAAAATAGGAGAAACGAATAATCATTCCGATTTCAATTTTGAGGCTCAAACAAACAAACAGATCCTTAAAAATCTATTTCTTTAACTAATACGTTAAAATACATTTTTAACTAATTCTATGATAATATGGTTGGAAGTGTTTTTGAAATAATAGCAAATATCTTTTATAAGCTAAAAAAAAATTAATTGCTGTTTCTTGAATGTGCTTTATCTGATTTTTTTTTTAAATAAACTTTAGTAAATATATTTTATAAATTAAATGCCTATTCTTATAAAATATTTTTATTAACCAAAATCTTAAAAAGAACTCAAATAAATCTTAATATCTATTTTATTATTGTAAAATAGTTCTTACTCCCCTCCAATCTCAAATCCGATTTGATTCTTCTTTTTTTTTTTTTTTTTTTTTTGAA
>JANKKB010000676.1:0-13794 GCA_026225775.1 Bursera palmeri
TATAATCTGTAGTTATTGGAGAGCAAACACACTAGCTCTCCAAGAATACATTGACAATGCTTCGATTCAGTATGAGCACATGTGGTACTAACGCTACCTACTTTTCAATTACAAATCCAATAACAAATGAGACTTTGGAACACTAATAAAATTATAATTATGTTAATTATTATTTTATATGTGACCTCCTAAATCTCATTTCTGGGTCCGCCCCTGGTTACCACCTCCAAATCTTACCGCATCATTATCACGAATTTTCGCGACATTTTACTGCATCATCGTCTCTTTTCCAGACTCATCTCCACCCTTCATCATATGCCCATCCACTGCTGCACCTCCGCTGACCTTTCAACCTTCCCGAACCACCCAGTCCTTATTCCCCAGCAAATCCAATGCTTCATAACTCGCCTCAGTCGAAAGCCACGTTTTACTGCGACAGGTGTCGCATCCAGACAGCGAGTTTGGGAGTTTTCTCCACGCATGGATTAGATAGGTTAGCTGGCAATCGTACGACTTAAAACTCTTGAAGAGTAAAAAGACGAAAGCGGACGAAAGTTTACCAGATCTCGTGTACGATCCTCGCGTGACGAAAGAGACATATCTTGTCGGGGACACTTCACACCTTATGTAAGATATTTTTGTCCGAAACAAATCTAACCGCACACGTGTCCTTTATTTTTCACTTAAGCAGCCCTAATTATTGTTAATTTCTCTCAAAGCCTCCAAAATTTCAAAACTCAGATTTTCTAAGAATATTAACTTTTCAAGTACTAAAAAAATCATTAAAATTTTCTGATTAGTAGTTTCTGGAAAGATTTACAAAAATCCTTACCGTCTATTTTACGATGATGTAAGAATAAAAGACGGAAAAAAAATGCTGTTAAAATCAGGCTGCAGTCATGAAGAATATGATTGAAGGAAGAAAACATGTTTAGACCCGTTGTCTTTACGTAAACGTCCAAATAAATGGCTTTGCTTCAAGCAATGATTTTGATTACGTTCTTCGTGAGCTTTAATCAGGAAAAGGAAACCTTTAATCAATCATCATCATGTCACCAACGCCCAGATCGTCAACGTAAAGTTTTGATAGAAGCTATTCAAGATCGATGTGTGGACTTGGTTTGCAATTAACTGTATCTTAATTCAAAGAAAGCGTTTGAATTTTGCAGAAATTTCTCGAAAAAACTTGGGGGAATACTGGAATATTCAATATGAAACTGGTATGAAAATATTGAAACTACGATTACTTGATCATTTCAATGATCGATACCTTGGAGTATTAGTAACATAACGAATTAATTATAATATAATTTTGCGTATCATACATCGTATAAGAAAGACCCATCTACGAGTTCAACTCAAAATGAGCTTTTACAATTAACATTCATTTAAATTATACAAAATTCATTAAATAACGTAGCCACATTCACAGTTCAATGATCTTGGCTTCTCTCAAGTTTCCATATTGATTGAGCTTATAATAACAAAATTGATATGCGTCAATCATCCACTCCAATAATTGAATAAAAGAAAAAAAAAAAGAAAATGAAATAGAATAATAGTTACGTGCCAGAAGATGCTTGGAAAGAGATAGAGATCGATTCAAGATTTTACTAGTAATTTTCTTCAGAAAAAACAAAGGATGCCCGTTGCCCATGTGGCGCAGTAAACATGAAAAGATATCGAGTTCCACAGGCAGCTAAAAAAATTCCACAAATCAAGGAAATCATACAAGTCGATCTGACGTGTAGTCTCGATCGTTGATCATGGTAGGCCCATTGTCACAATCGAACCAAATGCTAGGGCTCACAAGAAAACAAACTACGGGGACACTTGTGCCAAGAAATTTCAGTAGCCGTGATTTGTTTATTAGAATCCGTCACTTTTACAGAACTCTACGTTGGCTGAATAATTGACCTTGGCAAAACGGTAGTCGTTAGCCAAAAACCAGCGGCGAAACATTAGCCGGTTGATGAGCCGATGCCACGTGGGATGATCACAACGGAGACGTTACGCGTCCCTGATCCAACTTGTTTGGTGCAGTGCAGGTGCGTGACAGAAACTGAGTACGTGGATACACGTCAGCAATTAATCAATGATAGGTACAGAGAGAAAGTTCCATTTACCCAACCCTGACAGCCAGGTGTATAGATAAAATATTTGGCAATAAACACACGTGTCGAATCAAAGTTGTGAATTTTATTTGATGCAAGAAACGTGAAACCGAGCGTGACGNGGGGATTCGTCAGAATTGAAGAAACCGAGTAAGTGCAATGGTACAACGTGGATCTGACGGGGGTAAATACATAGACACCCCCAAGGTTTGATCTAAGTACAAACTCACCCCTGTTATTCATAAATTAACATAAAGACCCCCATTTTGATATTTTAAGTAACATTAAGACTCCTGTTTTTATGGGTCAAGACCCCTATGTTTTCCAATTCTGGGGATCTTTATGTTACTTTATAAACAACAGGGGTGAGTTCATTATTTAGACCAAACCTTGGGGGTGTCTAATATTTACCCCGGATCTGACGTGGCCAATACTGGCTTTTTAGCCCAGAAGAGACGCTCAAAGCCGAATGAAAATTATAGAGAAAGAGAGANGAAACAATGGTGTCAAATTCTTGTTACAGTGGCACATCTCTCAATATAAATACGAGGGCGCTCTATTATTTGCCATCAGGTCTTAAAATCTCAGCGTCATCAAGATCAAAACCTGCAACCAATAAAATCTGGGATTCTGGTATTCATTGTTGTCACTTATTCAATCATTTCTTTCTCTTCAGTTTCTAATATGAGAAACATTATCTTCACCTGCTAACGGTTTTTGTTCTTTGATTCATATCTTGGGATTTGCAGATATTCTTCCAAGCTCACATTTCCAATCCTCTCTTCTAAAGTAAAGTCTCAATTTTTTTAAATTATTTCTTTTACTTTTTTTGTTATTGTTTTTGTTATTCTGTTAATGGTGTAATACTTCGGAATTTCAGAAAACCAATTTCTTTACACCTAAAAAGAAGCCCTACAGAGTAAAAGAAGTTGAAGAGATGACGATTAAACCGGCGGTTAGGATCGCCGAGGGGAAGCTTGTTGTAAAGGATCGAACGATCCTCACCGGAGTGAAGGACAATGTAATCGCGACATCCGGTTCGTCCTCCGGTCCGGTTGAAGGAGTGTTTGTAGGTGCGGCTTTCGATGAAGAAAACAGCCGGCACGTGCTACCGCTTGGCACGCTACGAGACGTGCGGTTCATGGCCTGCTTCAGGTTCAAGTTATGGTGGATGGCTCAGAAAATGGGCGACCTAGGTAGGGAAATTCCTCACGAGACTCAGTTCTTATTGGTCGAGACGAAAGACGGGTCCCACCTGGAATCGGACGATGGAAACGAGGAGAATCAGATTATCTACACTGTTTTCCTCCCTCTGATTGAAGACTCATTCCGCGCGTGTTTACAAGGGAACGCAAACGACGAGCTCGAGATGTGTTTAGAAAGCGGTGATGCCGACACCAAAGCGTCGTCGTTTACTCATTCTTTGTATGTCCATGCTGGCACTGATCCTTTCGGCACTATCACTGAAGCAATCAGAGCCGTTAAGTTACATCTCAAAACTTTCCGTCAACGCCACGAAAAAAAACTGCCAGGAATAGTGGACTACTTCGGGTGGTGCACATGGGACGCATTTTACCAAGAAGTAACTCAAGAAGGTGTAGAGGCCGGGATCGAGAGTCTGTCCGCCGGTGGGACCCCTCCAAAGTTCGTGATCATCGATGATGGATGGCAATCCGTTGGTGAAGATTATAGCACAAGCGATGACAAGGAGAAGAAACAACAGCCGTTGCTTAGGTTGACCGGAATCAAAGAGAACGAGAAATTTCAAAAGAAGGAAGATCCCAAAACGGGGATTAAGAATATAGTTGATATTGCAAAGCAAAAACATGGGTTGAAGTACGTATACGTGTGGCATGCCATCACAGGGTACTGGGGTGGAGTCCGCCCAGGGGTGAAGGAGATGGAGGAATACGAGTCGTTGATGAAATATCCAATGGTGTCGAATGGAGTGGTGGAGAATGAACCAACGTGGAAGACCGATGCAATGGCGGTGCAGGGATTGGGTTTGGTGAATCCTAAGCAAGTGTACAAGTTCTTCAATGAGTTGCATAGTTATCTGGCATCTGCGGGTATAGATGGAGTTAAGGTGGATGTGCAGTGTATATTGGAGACACTTGGTGCTGGGTTAGGTGGTAGAGTGGAATTGACTAGACAGTATCATCAAGCACTTGATGCTTCTGTTGCTAGGAACTTCCCTGATAATGGCTGCATTGCATGCATGAGTCACAATACTGATGCACTTTACTGGTATGTTTGTTTAACTGTTTGATTTCCTCTTCTTTTTTTTCTTCCTTTTTTTTAAAGCTTTATTATGTAAATTTGGGATTTAGGAATTGTTCTGATATGGGTGTTCTGCATTGAATGTTGTGGAACAGCTCGAAACAAACGGCGGTGGTGAGAGCATCGGACGATTTCTTCCCACGTGATCCCGTCTCGCACACTATTCATATCGCAGCTGTTGCGTACAACAGTGTTTTCCTGGGAGAATTTATGCTTCCTGATTGGGACATGTTCCATTCACTTCATCCAGCAGCTGAGTACCATGGATCAGCCCGAGCTATAAGTGGTGGCCCTGTTTATGTCAGGTAACAAATCATTTTACTAAGCTCCTTACATCTTGTTCTTGTTTTTTCATATGATCACGTTAACGTTTTTATTTTTATTTATTTGTTTATTTTTACCAATTTTGAGCAGTGATGCACCTGGGAAGCACAACTTTGAGCTACTAAGGAAACTTGTGCTGCCTGATGGGTCGATTCTTCGAGCCCGCTTACCCGGCCGCCCCACTCGTGATTGCTTGTTCTCTGACCCCGCCCGTGACGGTGTTAGGTAACGCATTTTCCTCACCTAAATTTCCCTATCTATTATTGTTAAATATTATCAATAATAGCAGAAAAAATTTAGTTTACTAACCAAACCTCCTTTGCTTTCACTTTCAGCTTGTTGAAGATATGGAACATGAACAAGTTCACAGGAGTACTAGGCGTGTACAACTGCCAAGGTGCTGCGTGGAACAAAGCTGAGAGGAAGAACACATTCCACCAAGCCACAAGGGACGCTATAACAGGATACATAAGGGGCCGTGACATACACCTCATTGGGGAAGCTGCCACAGACCCTGACTGGAGAGGTGACTGTGCCATCTACCGTCACCAAACTGGGGAACTCTTCACTCTCCCTTACAATGCCGCAATGCCAGTCTCCCTCAAAGTCCTTGAGCATGAAATCCTCACTGTCACACCCATCAAGATTTTAGCACCCGGATTCAGCTTTGCGCCCCTGGGGCTTATTAAAATGTTCAATGCTGGTGGTGCCATTGAAGAGCTGCGTTATGAAGTAAAAGGCGGTGTTAAGCTGTCTGAGCTTGCTGAGGGATATGAAGGTGGTAGTGGTGTGCCTGGTGTAAGAGTGGAGAATTGTAGCGATGAGTTGGTGGGGAAAGTCTGTATGGAGGTTAAAGGGTGTGGCAAGTTTGGTGCTTATTCATCAGCCAAGCCAAGAAGGTGCATTGTGGATTCAAATGAGGTTGAGTTTGAGTATGATTCATCAGCTGGGTTGGTGACTTTTAGCTTGGATAAATTGCCTGAGGAAGACAAGAAAGTCCATTTGGTGGATGTTGAGTTATAAATTTAGATGTTTAGGATAGAAACTAGAGAATAAGAGTTAATAGCTACTAGACTTTGGGGTTGTTATAATCCCTCTGGATGGGATTTACCATTCTTCCCACCCAAAAGAAAGAAAGAAAAAAAGAGAAGTGAATGAATTTTATGTAATGATATGAGAGGGAGATATTTAAATAAAGTTTTTCTCTTTTCTCATTAGTATCTTATGTGTATGTGATTATGCTTGTCTATACTCTTACTCATGTTCCAATGTAGAAGACCAGCACCAGAATTTAGAACTTTGCAGATAATTGGAGCCAGTTTATATATTGTTAATTCTACTGAAAAAAAAGCTAATAACTCTTCTTGAAGCCATTACATGAACTTCTAGCATGGATTGATTGCTCTAGGAACAGAAATTTCATAATCTTACGATATTCAGTAGTCACTCGAATCTAATGATTCACCCTTGCAACAAAAACAACTATTTAACATTATGTTCCGCCAGTGTAACGATGCAGCAGTTGACTACGATCAGGAGCAAACGTTTGGGAAGTCTTCAGCGTAGAGAAACATTTAAAACTTATAAAATTAGCGTTGTCCTCCCTTAAAACATTCCGGGGACTTCGTAACTTTTAAGGGTAAAGTGGCTGGAAAATGGCATTTAAAGAAGAATGAAAATGCTATATAAAATGCAGAGTTAGTGTATCATTGCTCAAAGGATCTGGTCGGCATTAGAAATTCTTATATCCAGTAACCTACCAAATTCTTTGACACCATTTCGTTCTCATTTCAGCAAATTGTCAAACGTTATAAATACCATAGCTTTGGCGAATGAAATAAGCACTCTTCTGATCTGTATATTCTTCATTCTTTATTACTAGTACCTCAAACAACCGCCACTTTGAGTTTTCAACCAGCTAAAGAAGGAATTTTATTTTATTTTTGGTCCTTTTTGGTGCTTGGTTGAGGCTTCAATCCGAAGAAATTATAAGCTGTGAGAAAAATATTTGTGGGAAGTGTTTATTGATCAAACATTTCAGTGGCTGCAAGTGGAATTTCACAATTCCAGGACAAGGATCAACCAAATTCCAGTCTGGGTGAGCAAAGCCTACGCTCATGCCTTGCTCAGTTTGTGGCTCAAGCTCTGCGACATTCAATTAACCAATTCACCTAGTTAATACTTCCTTTTAGGTACTAAATAAATCTAACACAAAAAATATGCATTTGAAACAGTTCTAATCATTGATGTACATGCGGCATTACATAAAATAAATAGAGCAGACAGCAGACTTGCCTACTTATAAACATTGCTTTTTAGGCAGCCAACGGGAATGCACTGGTTTTGGAGCTAAACTGTTAGACACTCTCATCATCAGAACAATGGATCGCATCTGCAGCAGCTCTTAATTGGAATAAAAGCCATGTGCAACCCCCCAAAAAGCGCATGTAATGACAACAGCTACTCTAGAAATTTCTTCACATGTCCAACCATCCAAACAATCCCTCCGAATGGTACAAATGGTAGCCTAATGGATGATTAAAGACTAGAACTGACTAACATAGTAGACCTACCATAATCATACATGTGATGCCCGAGATTGAAGTAAAACCTAAATCTAAAATTCCATTTTCACAAGTGCATTAGATACTTCTGCTGATCCATATTGGAACCAATCCTTTGCACAAATAAGGGCTTCCACGGTCTCTGGTCGTAACGAGCTCCTGTACTGATCTAACTCTTTGCTTGCTGTATTAAATACAGAGTCATTAGCAACAGTGGATACCGGTATCGACAAAATATCACGGGCCATCTTTGAAAGAGTGGGATACTTCAGCTTGTTCAATTTCCACCAGCCCAACACATCAAAATCATGCACACGAGGCAACAAAGATTCTTCCAAATACTGGTCCAGTTCAGACTTCATCTGTTGGCTGGTTGTCTCCATTATGTAGACATCAAAGTCTGTCAGTCCATTGTCTGACAAAAGAGTTCCTCCCTGAGAGTCCTCTGTCTTCACATTGGCTCCAGCATTTCCTTCTTCTGCATAGGTTGGAGTTAGAGGCAGGGGAAGTGCAACATATTCAAGAAAGAGCTCATGAATCCCGTCATCAACAATCTTGATATACATAGAAGCATCTTCGCCATAAAGCTTTGTGAAACTGAATTCAACGAGCTTCATCTTGAACCGGGGATCCATAACAACTGCAACTGCCAAAACCAGGCAACAGTCCTTCCAGTATTTATCAATTTTTTCCAGCATTCCTTTAGTAATATTGCTGACAAATGGATCTTCATTTGTAATAGCACGATTCAGGTCTGAATGAATCTTCCATGCCTCGTGAAAGAATGTAATAGCAGTTGGGTTAGTGGTAGTAGTCAAGATGTTTGCGGAATCAAAGATAGGTTTCAAGAATCCACATAGAGTCTCAACCAGCTTCCAGTCTTCCATTGATGGGGCTTCCTTGTAATCGGGATCAGAAGTATCTAAGCAAGAAAAGACTTCCTTCAACTCAGAAGCAGCCACCAGCATCTGATATGTTGTGTTCCATTTAGTTTGGTCATCAAGAGATAGACTCTTTTCAGTAGGAACTTGAAGCTGTTGTTTTAGTTCAAGAAACTTTTCCTCATGAGATTCTGAAGTCTTCACATACTTTACGCTGTCACGGATTTTCTTCACAATTTCTTCCCCTGCCCTCAACACATCTACTGCCATGCTGCTAAAAGTACGTGCAATGCAATTCCGAACCACTAACTGACCACTAAGAATAAGAGTATTCTTGATGCATAGCAAAGGCCTAAGATTTTCAAGTCCGGCTTCACTTAGTGGATGACTAAAAGTGAGAGAAAACAACTTGCCTTCCAAACTCCAATCAGAGAGGCAAGCAGCAACAGCATGGCTAAAAGCATTGTCAGAATCAGGATAAGGTTCCATTACAACATTGAGAATTCGCCTTTGCAACCTCCACTCACTATCAATGAAGTGTCCAGTTATAAATACATAACCTAAAGTTTGGCTAGATGTCCACAAGTCCAGTGTAAGGCAAAAACGTCCTGGTATGCCCTCAATGAACTTCATAAGGCTTTGTTTTTCTCTCAGATAAGTAGCAACGCAATCCCCTTGGACAGTGTTGAAGCTCACCTTGTCAAACCGAGGTTGAAGATTCTGGACAAAAGTTATAAATCCAGGATGTTCAACCATATGAAGAGGATAATCGTGCATGATAATCATCCTTGCAATTTCATGACGGCAACGGTCCTGATCAAATGAAATGTAAGGCATACTAGGGGATCTATAGCGTCGCTTTGGAGGGTCGCTTCCTCCCATCCTTGGGGTATATGGAGTCAACTGATTGTTACCCTGATTACGTAAGAGTGCAGGGCAGGTGCCCTTAGCAATGTGGCGTTTGAGGTGACTCGTACCTGCCACTTTTGAACCTGTGCTATATGCAAAACTTTGTTTGCACTGCTTACAGCATGCTCTTCTACATCCAGCACTAACAGTTTCGATTGTAAAGTGCTCCCAGACTATAGACTTCTTTTTCCTCCTCTTGTTAGGTTGAGTTTCAGGACTGGTCACCTCATTGTTAGGCTGTGTATCTGGAATTGCCAGCATATTATTGGGTTGTGACTCTGGATACCGTAGCTCATTGCTAGGTTGTGACTCTGCAATTACTAGCTCATTGTTAGGTTGTGACTCGGCAATTGCTAGCACATTGTTAGGTTGTGGCTCCACAATTGCTAGCTCACTGTTAGGTTGCGGCTCCACAATTGCTAGCTCATTGTTAGGTTGCGGCTCCACAATTGCTAGCTCATTATTAGGTTGCGTCTCTGCAATTGCTAGCTCATTATTAGGCTGTGTCTCTTCAATTGGTAGCTCATTGTTAGGTTGATGCTCAGTAACAGCTAGCTCATTGTTTAACTGTGCTTCTTCAGTCATCAGCATGTCATTAGGCTGTGTTTCTTCAGTCATCAGCATGTCATTAGTCTGTGTTTCTTCAGTCATCAGCATGTCATTAGGCTGTGTTTCTGAAGTCATCAGCACGTCATTAGGCTGCGTTTCAGAAGTGGTCATCATTACATCATTAGGCTGTGTTTCTGGGGTCATCAGCACATCGTTACGCTGTGTTTCTGGTGCCATGAGCATGTTGCTATCAATCTGTGTTTCTTCAGTAGTTGCCATCTTGTCTCAATTAAGCGATTTCCTGAATTAGGGAGCATAAATAAATCTTAAACTGTTTTAACCACAACAATAACCAACATATTTGAATGCCAGAGAATACAGGATGCTGATAAGATTCAATAGAAGCAACCATTCATTAGGAAAAGTTCATCATGAAAACAAAAATGAACTAAAATACCACTAGTTAGCCCACGCAATAACACATTCAAAATAAAAAGCATTAGAATTTGTGATGCGGCATCAAAAGCAATATTACTGCTTAAGAAATATCAATATGAGGATAGGATGGTGACTCATCGTAAATAGAATACATAATAGGAACCTTCATTAACAAATTACAACCACATATATAACAGCTGATGGCCGTTGCTCAAAATAAATAAATCCCAGAAATAAGTGAAGCATATAGCATATAAAGACATAGTAAATGAAAAACCATGTAACATAGAGTTTTATTAGTTGTAATCATAAGTATACAACCAGCCTTCTTAAGTATTCATGAGGATCACAGCAATGAACTTTCATGTACTCCCTATTTTTAGAATTACCAAACTGTTCCTAGGTTGCTCTATATGTAAATTCCATATTTAATTAGATAGCAAAAGATTCAATAAATCGAAGAATGAAATTACCATGTCAAAACCCCTTGCATCAGGAGATGCAACAAAAGCCAACTTGGCAGTTGAATGGTAAAAAGATGCTTAACAAAAAAACCAATTTCAGTCAACTTCAGTCTTCTAGCTAAATCGCTTATATCTTAAATTAGGCTGAAAGGTGCCAACATAGTACAAAATTTCATTACTTCTTCATTTACAACATTAGCTAAATGACAATTTCAGTTCCTCAAGCACTCAAGAAAATTACATATATGCATATATGCATATATGTATATATCGATCTATATATGCATATATGTATATATCGATCTATATATGYATATATGTATATATCAATCTATATATGTATATATGTATATATCTATCTATATATATATATATATATGTATATATATGTATCTATATATGTATATATGTATATATATATGTATCTATATATGTATATATGTATATATATTGGTATTTATATATATTCTCATATTTTTCCAAATTGTTGACTGGAAAATTACTATATTATCTCTCAAGCTTCCATGATTAGCAACGCCATTTATTTCTGTCAAACAGCAACCAAAAGGTGCAAACTATTTGACTTATGAGGGAGGAATCATATTCCCTGTAATCACTATAGGCATTGCAGAGAATCTAAATTGTTCATAGATGAGTAGCATGTAACACCATGAGTAGAACGTAGGGACAATGAAATTAACTGCTCAAATTTCAGCATTGCACAGAACTACATTCACAAATATACGGAACACTACCATGATTCACAACACTTTTTTTTTAGGCTATGTTTTTGCAAATTAAAACATCCGCCACTTATACATATTACTAACAAGGGTTTTGCCATGGTGAGAGGATGTCTCTTAGCCTCCAGTTCCTTTTTATTTATGGGTAGAGGCACACGTTAAGATTTTAAACTTAGTGTATTCTCATTATTAAAATCATTATTTTACATTGAAACATCTGCCACTTATAGTATTACTACCAAGGATTTTGCTATTGGTAAAGGGATGTCTCTTAGCCTCCAGTTCCTTTTTATTTATCGGTAGGGACAGATAATAAGACCTTATAACTAGTGTATTCTCATCATTACAATCATTATTTTACTTTGAAAAATATATTTTTTATTACAAAAATCATAGAACATTATTAAATAATTAATTTAACATAATTTTTAAGATAAATTAAAAATTATAATCATGAAAATATACATATTTTTAAGACTTAACGTATGCCACACGTTAAGATTATCCTTTATTTATTTATCTATTTTGAAAGTTGGGTTTGGAATCCAAGAGCTTTTGTAATTTTACCAACCAGATGTAGTATGACTCTTCTCTACCACCAAACAAGCAAAGTCCTAAGTCCAAATCAATGGCTTTGTTGTCATTTTACCAACCGGTGTTGTAGTATGACTCTAAAACCGGACATGCAAATAGGGTCTTATATTGTTGACAAGTAAAAAAAGGTTAACACTTCACATTTTATTTTAACTGTTATCTCCCCAGTTGAAATATTTTATTTTTAACTTCATTGTGCTGGCAAACAGCTAGCGTACCCAGCCATGCCATCTACAAAGCAGACAACCACATGACACAAGCAAGACTCCCATGGACCAGAGAAGAGTACACTACAACGGGGCCCATAACAGAACTAGGCTCGGGCCTCTAACTCATGTGGGCCCAACACTACTCAATCGTAGCTGACGTCCATCTACGATCTTTACTCCGTTTTTTCAGGCGCACTTATGCACCCAGGATGGGCCAGGGTTAAACAAGGCATTTAACATTTTCAAATGGCTAACAGGGTAAGAGAATTCCAGATCTAGGGTTTGATCACGCTTGGGCTCAAGCCCAGATCAAAAAAATACCCATCAATCGCGAAGAACAAGCACATCCAACTCAGATCAACGAAACCCATTATCCTCAATCCGGAAACCAAATGTTCATGAGCAACAATTAACTAAACGGACACGAAGAAAACAGATAATTAACAGAACAATAATCAAGTTAACTCGCTTAACCTCCATACACGAAGTACAAACACAAACATACAATCGTTTATCCAAGCACGAGTTCTTAAATTACACCACAAAAAAAGAAAAGAAAAGAAAAGAAATCAAGCTAAAAGCAACACTTATTAGAGTTAGGATTAAAAACTACAAACCAAAACAAAACAGTCGAACAAGGAAAAACAACACTCAAAGCTCAAACAGAAAAGCTAGAGATTGAAAAAATAAATTAAAATTAGGGTTAGGGTTAGGGTTAGGATTTTTACCAGGCGTGAACCGGAAACGTCGAAATAAGCACTCGCAGAAGAACTCAGCGACGGATTTTCAGGTCTCCCGATGAGCGAGAGAGGAAGAGATCTAGGGTTTTGCAGAGAGAGAAAGTAGAAGAGAGAGAGAGGAGGAGAGAGACGGAGAGATTTGGGCTTGGGAATTGGTTTGGGACAAACCCGAGAAGCTAATTGGACCTAAATGAGGAGAAAGAGTTGTTGGTTTAAGGGATGCGGCTTTTTGGTTTTGGAAGATAAAAACCAAACCACATCACTCCACTCAACACCAACACCAACACCAACACCACCTAAAAGAATATGTGAGACACATGATTTGGGCATGGACTGACTTTTTCAAGGTCCATTATTATTTTTTTTATTTTCCTTTTTTATTATTTCACTTATTTATGTATGTATGGCTAAGTCTCTTCTGCGAAACGGACCACCAAAGCCCAGCTTTTGACCATTTCATGTTTTAAGAAAGAGTTCGCGTACGTGTTGTGTAAAGCGAGTAGTGTAGCCCACGGAATATTAATGGATAATTTGTTGGTGGAGGGCGGACCCACACATTGTTACTTAGCCCAATCAAGTTCAAGATGGATGGATTGATGATGCTTCACGAGCCTCTTAACACCTTCCTCACCTTTCACTCACAGACTCATCATGCGCATTCTAAGGCTGTGACTCAATCTCAAACTCTCATCCAACTCTTAACTCACCCTTGTTGGAGATTCAAACTCCTTTCTAAGTTGCCCACCCTTCTTACCAATTGGATAGTACAAAGGTACTGTTTGTTAGGATTACGTATGATTTTTAAGCAGTTGTGACCAATGCTGCCAATTACTTCTATGATAGAATTCTTCATGTAGTTGTAGGGAGAAACTAAATACGAGGTCTATAAGGTTAGCTTGTCTGAGCCCAAGTCATATTTTATGCAAATAACAGGAACTTGCCAACTGATAATTCAAAGTTGACTTTACTTAAAACAAAAAAAAAA
>JANKKB010000677.1:0-49213 GCA_026225775.1 Bursera palmeri
AAACCTCAGGGGGGAGCTTGTGGTTAACCGTTTAATTTTATATGTTCAGATGAAAAATAATTAATGGAGTAGTGCTCTGTGGTTATATGTTGTCTGTTTGGGGACCCCCAAGAGGCTGATAGATGAAGGGACAACTTCGTCTTCATTCAAGGCAATATTATTATTAAGGGATCTCTGGTAGGTATGGATATAACTTTGCCAACTAGAAGTTGATGAAAAAGCAAATTGAGATCTATCAACATTTATAAAGGAAAATAAAATACTCTCAGTAAATTATTTAATGAAAAACAAAGATATTAATCAACATCGATATATATAAACCATATTTCATAAGCAGAGATTAGTTAGATTGAGTTTTTTTTTTTTTTGTTCATATATAATAGAGCTGTATGTAACGCTATATAGTGCATAGCATATATATATATACACACACAGATATAATATGAAAGTGGCACAAGAGCAAGATTAATAAGTTGAGTTGAGAGCTAGAGAGGGCAAACCTTGTGGGGTGCTCTGTGGAGAAAAAATGAAATAGCACCGAGATATTGGCACGGCTCAATCAGACCAAAACCATAGCAAATGGTTAGTTATAAGAAGTGTTTTGTCTGAGTGAACCAGGCCAATATCACAGATACTGTTTCACATATATACATGGCTGGTAACTTACAATTTGTAGTAACACTCTTGAGACTTGGTTTGTCTAACAAGACAGAGCCTAGAAGGGGAGAGCAATGAAAGCCATAATATGAGAAGAATGAAAGGAGTTAACGAGAGAAAATATTATAAATGGACTGAGAGGAGAGGAGAGGAGAGGAGAGGTAAAACTTTGAAGAAAGTGTGTGAGGGAAATGAGAATGTCTGGGTGGGGATTTAAGAAAGCAAGAGCCGAGAGGGGTCTGCATGAGCATTTAAAACCGCGACTACCAAAGCAGAAAACTGGGCCAGTGCATTTAAATCCTTTATTCTCCCTCAGTTCATTTCTCTTAGTTTTTTTTTTTTTCTTTTCCCCTCTCTATATCGTAAAAGTTTACAGCCTTCCGAGTCGTTTTGCCTAAGAGCACCCACTTGGATTCTAGTTAAAAGTAAAAAATAACCATACTAGTTCAATAAATATATATAAAAAAACCAAATTAAAAGGTTTGTTCTGAATTTTGGTTAAACCTTAAATTTTTTTATAACCAAAACACATTGTTGAGTAACAAATTTGTTTGGTAACTCAACAACATGTTTGACATTTATTTTATTCTTATCAATGTTCGATAAATGACAAGTAAAACATGTTTGGTCGACAACTTGATGCCTTATAATCAATAATTCGATAAACACTTTGACTAGTGCATAATAAAAATTAAAATTAGATTTTGATTAGACAATTAAAAAAAAACACTTACCTAAAATTTAAAATACATTCTAAAATTTGCATATTTTTTACAGTTTCCATAGAAATGATATGCAGAATGAGTCATCAGGGCTAAGATTGTAATATGAGAGGTGCGAGTGCTCATAGTTAAAAGTGACAGAGAAGAGTCCATATTTCAAATCTCTGAAACCAGCAAAGGGATTGTCCAGGATCGTGATACTAACTGTACACAGAACCAGGAAGACAACCAGCATTAATGAGGGAATCTCTCTCTGGGATGGACAGGCCGCAACATTAATAGGCAAGATACCCGTGAGACCATATATATCGAACTGTAGAATTCATGCGACTCGATTTGTTGACTTGTAAGAGGGAAGCACCATTTAGCTACCTCTGCTTTGGAAAGGCTTGTTAAAAGCTGATCACCCCTCTTAAAGATTATAGCAACATTTATGTTGCTTATTGTAGCATGCATCCCTTTAAAGGTTTTCCCTGAAAAAGCAAATACAAAAGCCTATCGGCCTGCAGATAATCAGATAATTACCCATCTAAAGCTGTACAAGCTCGTTTTATCATCAGCCAAATCCCATTTCTAAATTAAACACTACTCTATACAAATTAATCTATCGAAATATATATCATATGGGTAATCTCATCCGATCCCCCTATATTCGGGGATCGTTCCCAACCCCCGACTTTTCAAAAATGTTAACCGAACAACAGACGTTAGTCTATGTTCCATGAAGCCACAAGAAGCAAGGGCAACAAAGTAATTTAAGATCAGAACTCAAGACTCAAATATTTCCAAATCATGATGGAGAAATGGGAAAACATGTACTATAATAAAAATCAAATTCTATTAAACTCTCTGAAATCTAAAGAAAGTTAGCGTCTTCTTCGTCTTCATCTCCATCTTCATGAACAATAGCAAAGCACACCAGGTTGAAGTGGCCCAGGAGCAATATGAGTCGACCTATTGTTTTTGAAGTAGATCCAGGTAGAGCAAACCCACCACAAACTCAAAGCAAAAGCTCTAATATTCAATTATAAATTTATGAAATACTCATCTGGATTTTTCGTATTTTGGAGGGAACCCATGTGGGTATTTTGATTTTGATAAAGAAAGACTTGAGTTTGTAAGGTTGATTAGCTTAAAAGACCCATATGCAAAGCGGTTGGTTTTTTTAATTGCAACTTCGGTTGTTGGGTGATTGTTATTTTGAGTTAATTCATGTTTTCTGGATCCCATTATGGTTTCTTCTTGAATTTTTATGGTGATTCCTCGGCCTCCACTCTCTTTGCTTTCCTTGCTTTAATGGTGGTGGAGGCAAAAACGGGTATATGGATGTTGAGGAAGAAGAAGAAGAAGATGAAGATCCTTAATGGAATCTTCCATTGATCTAGATCCATCAACGTGCAACACGCACTACCTGCCACCAGCATAGCTTAGGCCAGTGACGCACAACACCTAAATCCAACCGCGACGCTACAACCCCCCATCAGCAGTCATCGCAACACATCCAATACCCAACAACGAGCACCACACCGCAACATCCGGTTTGGATTTAATTTGATATGATTTTTCTTCTGGGTATTGATTTTAGATCTCTCTTTACCCTGTTGCAAAAAACGTAAAAGCTGGCCCCTGGCCAGGATGCCCCGTTTAAAATAAAAATTGAATATTATTTAATTGAAAGGGTAAAAGTAATTTTAGCGTTGTGGCATAAAAGTCTAACAACTTAACTAACGTCTGGGAGTCCGGTTAATATTTTCAAAAAGTCGGAGGGTCGGATGGGGTTACCCTTATGTCATATATGTGGAAAATAATTATTACCGAAGGCATTAGTTAGAAGTGAAGAAGAGATGATGTATAAGTAACTATTTTGTCAATACAAATCAAGTTGACTTGTAATACTGGTTAACAACTACGCCACCTCCAGCCTCATAAATACAAGTATGCCAGTAGCAGCTTTGTTGTTACTTAAAAAGCTAGAAACCCCAACTATCTTTCCACAAATCCAGTGACCTCTTTCTCCTAAATAGAAACTTTACATTCAATTTTGCTACCTGCCCCCTCTCTATCCTTTTCATGGCTTTCAATTTCTTGATTCGACTTTATATGATCTGATTGCAAGCTCGTGTAATCACATCATTCATAATATGAAAAAATAAAAGGTATTCTTAATATATTTTCCAACTACCCAAGAGCGTGGTATAATATCTTTGAAAATCATATAATTTCATTAGAAATTGTTTTAATACTATATTCAGTAATCTTTAATATATACAGCTTCGCATTTAATGTATGTTGTTTTTCCTTTGGTGTTGTAACGTCAAACAATAGGATCCGAAGTTAATTGAGCTTCCATATATAGAAAAAGGTTTGAAGTAAAGCTCATTCAAATTGGGAAACTGCTTCCTCAACGCATTGGTTTTTCGGTTGCGTTATAACTAATGAAGGAAAACAAGACTTGGGCTTGTATGAATTGTCTTCCGTCTAATCAAAACCGTGCAATGGGTGGACCAACGAAAATTCGGTTGCTTCTGTAATAAGGTGAAGCAATGCCAAATCAAAAGGGCTTATACGGCTAGACTCGTGTCTTGTCATCTGAACTTTATAAACAAATCACATGACGATGTATATACAAATGGACAGATCAGAGAGATTGACGTGAAAGCATGCATTAAAGGCTTTTTGGAGCGTCCTTGCTCTCTCCATGTTGTATGGCACAGGCTTCAGATATTTTATATATATGCAGAGATGACTCAGATGAGAGATGTAAGAAGAACTCGTGTTGTTGTACAAGAGATTTGCGTGGGTTATATATATGATATTATTTTTCTGGGTTTTGGTGGGTTTTTATAAGGGTTTTGTTCAATAAATCTCTGTACTAGAAAGCTTTTTAACCCTTGAGGGTTAAGTTTCTTATTAGATACTTTATTATATTTGAAATCGATGGGTCAGTGCGTTTGTCTGAGAAGGAAGAGGAAGGAGAAATGGGATGATGATGGTAATCATGATGGTCATGGATGTCTCGCCATGGTTAAAGAAAGATGGTCAAGGTTACACCTTGCTCGAAGATGTGTGATAATGTTACTTTGTTGGCACAAATATGGTAAATATTAATTTCTCTTGTATTTTCTTCTATAAAATTTTCTTCTTTTCCTTTCTATATATATATATATATATTCTCATGTGTACAGTCAGGATGTATTGCATGTTTGTATCAGAAGATTGTGTGGTGAAATTGATGAGTACTAAGTAATGCTTTTAAATGGCACTCTGAAATTTGAATGTTATCTTTCATCAACTTATTATTTTGCATTTGATCTTTAATTACTCGATTTACTTCTCTCCTTCTTTTCTATTGGTGTTACTTTTCATTTCTTTTGGCTTCTCGAAAGGAGGGAAAATGTACTGTTTATCGTTCAAACTAGAAATCCTTCATCCTGGTAAAGCAACAAGCATTATGGACAAAGGTACAACTGTACCTTCAATTTGTGCTTATTTACAAAGGGGAATCTTGTATTACATATGAGACATATGACAGCTACAGTCCTACACAATGCGAAAGGCCTTCGTTAGAGCTCGGACAGTACTGCTGCTAACCCTAACCCATTAATTATACTAGACAACTATTGTATAATAATGCTATGCATAAAAAACGGAATGAAAGGTCCAGATTATGCATCACTGATTTCTTGAACTTTTTAATCAAAATTTTGAACTACACCCAGGTGTACTTTCATGTGGATAGATTTGCCTTGAAATGATTATAAGAGGGCTACTAGAGTCCGTGAACAGCCATCACGGAGATGGTGGGAGAGCAAGCTTTGTTTTTTTACTTATATTGGTGGTGGAAACTTTTTAATGTTCAATCTTATTTATACTTTAAATTTTAATAGTTAGATAGAATATATTTGACCAGTAATGTTGTTGATGCTTCCTTAGATCTCTATTTAGTAATCTTATAATTTCCTTTTTACAACGAAGGAAACCACAACTCTAAGGAATAATCCAAATGGTAAAAGGTCTTGAATTTGAGATGTTTACTTACTTTCAGATTCAAGGTTGGGAAACTTTCTTGGTACATTTCTTCGGGGTCATGTCCCTACCACACTTACTTTTCCTTCGACACCAGTCTCTAATTCTATTGCTTCAACGTGGACAGTTGCTTTCCTTGCGGTTCTATAATTAGTTGCTTCGCGGGCAAAAAAAGAATGATTGACTACAAACAGTTAAAGGAAGTGTTATCTCAGCCAATTAATTAGGCGAATTTATAAGATTCGACACATTAAGAGTTAACTTGGTTACATATATGTAATACTACTTTGAAGTTAATCCTCGTAGATCTTCATCATTAATTTTCACAAAACATTCAAATTAATCAATTGATGCAGGAAGATCTCAGTTAATCCTCGTAGTTAACTTGTTGATTCCTGCTCTACCAATATCCAGCACAATCTGCTCTGCACTCTGGCCCCATCGTATAATTCAATAAAAATGATAAAAAGAAACCTAGATGCATGTAGCTGTCATAACTTGTAATAAGAAAAAGAAAACCTTTAATTAGTTTCATCCCGGCGGCATGTTCAGCTCTTCATGGATGAGAAGGGTCAATCTTCACTCAGGTTTAGGGCTTTTGAGACATGTTTTCTTGTGGGCATAATTTTATCATTTACTTCGAATGACCTTAATTTATAATTTTCTTTCGCGAGGACAGCTTCGATTATCACATATTCTGGCGCCGACTTCAATGGCATTTGGCGGACCCGTACCATGCCAAAAATAAGCATCTAAATTGGAGAGCCAATGTTATTTGATACAATACCTCGACCTCCATGTAGTGACATGATACGCCAATCTGGCCTCTTTATGATTACAAAAGATCTGTCAATTCACCTTCATAATACATGTTTGCTTATGGCCTCTATTCAAGTGTTATTTGATCATACAAATAGACTATCAAAGTGAATTAAACCTGCTCTGGGAATTGTATACAGACTTGAGATTCTTTTACAAATAAAAAAGCGCGTAAAGTGCCATTTTTTTGTAGAGACGATTTTTTCAATAACCTTGAAGTTTAGCCTAACTACACCAATGACCGCGTAATTTCAGAATTAACTTCATATGACCCAAACCGTTTTGACTGCTTCCGTTAATTTGACTGTCTATCCATAAAATTTACTTTTATACCCTTCTAATATGGCATTTGAACAATGAATCAACTTTTATACTCTTCTATATCACATTTTAAAATTATATATTTTTTAAATGATAGGTTATCGTGACTTAATTTTTTTGACTTAATTTTACACATTATTTAATACATATAGAGAGAAAGAGAACGATGAAAGAAAGGAGAAGAGTGGAGAGAAGAAAAGATAAGAGAGAGTAGTTTGAAAATTCCGATGCAATTGGAGATCAAATTACCATGGTAACCTTTAGTTCAACCAACTTACCAGAAGCGACCAAACGGCAGAGTCACGTGAAGCTAATTTTGAAACCATGCGACCAAAGCTCAGGGCCGCCGAAGAATTGTAATTATCCCTTATATATATATATATATATATATATACACCTGGGTAAACCTATTAGGACTTAATTTTAGACACTATTTTTATAGCTATTAATTTACTATAATTTATGGATGAGAAAAAGAAGTTAAAAGATAGTTATTTTCATGCTAACTCAACAGTCCTTTCCATCATTAGATTATAGCAATTCAACAGCAATAAAAATAATATCTAAAATTAAATTTAAAATTAAGTCCCAATAGTCTATATATATATATATTGTTACCCGCTTTGAATTCTCAAATGAATATACAAAGCCAGCCACACTAAAAGACAATTAAGAATGTCAGTGTATCCTCTCCTCTGTTTAATCAACATGCGGAGGGAATTTCAATGTTACTATTTATGCAAAACTCCAAAATGTGTCACTCTTTATATTGTAATTATCATTAAGTTGGCCCAAAAATTTCCGAGAAGGAAAATTAATCTTCATAAGCAGAAGAAATGAGTCTCCCCAAGGGACTTCTCCCGGACGAGGCATCGCCAGAGTGGATGAACAAGGGAGACAACGCATGGCAACTCACAGCAACAACTTTGGTGTGCTTACAAAGTGTTCCTGGGCTTGTAATTCTTTATGGCAGCATGGTGAAGAAGAAATGGGCTGTGAACTCGGCCTTCATGGCCTTTTATGCCTTTGCTATGGTCCTTCTCTGTTGGGTTGCATGGGCCCATAACATGGCCTTTGGTGGTAAGAGCCCAATAGTGGGCAAGCCCCGTGAGGCTCTGAATGAAGCCTTTCTACTAAGCCCATCCAAGCTGGGTATGGTGCCCATGACTGATTATGTGTTTTACCAATTTGCTTTTGCTGCAATAACTGTCGTACTGCTAGCCGGTTCATTGCTTGGGAGGATGAACTTCTATGCTTGGATGATGTTTGTGCCCTTGTGGCTCACCTTCTCTTACACAATTGGGGCCTGCACCATGTGGGGAGGAGGCTTTCTTGAGAAATTTGTTATTGATTATGCGGGTGGTTTTGTGATTCATCTTTCTTCTGGGGTGGCTGGTTTCACCGCTGCTTATTGGGTAATTGACACGCACACCTATTGCTTTTGTAAGTCTTAAAACATCATTGCATTTGTCCCATTTCAAGCATTTAATCTTAACAAACAAAACGGTGAAAGTAACATAAAATCAAATAATTTTGATATATACGTCTAATGAAAAATTTTAAGGGTTATATGTTGTGCCACGTTATTATGTAGACGTGGAATATCAATCCAATCTTAAATTAACATATGGATTTAATTTTTTTAAGTTATTAAAGGTGTAAATCCAAGTATCAACCTAATATTATATAAATATATTATATGAACATGATAATTTGTTACAATAAATGTGTCTAGATCATCTGAATTCTAACTATTGCAGCAATTTGGTGATTCGAATAATGATGATTAGGTTGGACCGAGGAACCAAAGAGATAGACAGAATTTTCCGCCCAACAATATAATTCACATGTTGGGAGGCGCCGGGTTTCTGTGGCTAGGTTGGACAGGTTTCAACGGTGGGTCTCCATTTGCAGCAGGGGGGATTGCAGCACTGGCCATTGTCAATACTCACCTATGCGCTGCTACCAGCCTCGTAGTCTGGCTTTCCCTGGACATGATCTTTTACCAGAAGAGCTCTGTCATCGGTGCAGTCCAAGGAATGATAACTGGTCTTGTTTGTATCACACCTGGTGCAGGTTAGCCTTCAAAAGATTCAGTTAAGCCTTGTTTTTTAGCGTTAAAGAATATAATTTAAGCACAAATTTATAAGTTCTAAGTTTTAGAAAAGTACTTCCTTTAAAATGGAGTTAGAGGTATGTTTTAGGTGTCCACATGTGAAGTGTGTTATTGTATGTCCATCCACACGTAAATTTTTAAATGAGAGAAATGTTGAAGAATATAAATATAGGTATGAATCTCCCACTTTAAAAAAATGTTTAAAGTTATTTGTGTACCCGCTCTAATGTGTATTGGATCACTTGGGATGCTATTGTCCACCTATTCATCTCGAATCCATAAACTTAAGCTTTTAGTAAAGTGATTCCTTTAACATTGAAGGATATAACAGGAAAATATGATAAAATCATAGCATGTTTGTACAGGACTTGTGGAGCCATGGGGAGCAGTACTGATGGGTGCAATGTCAGGTTTAATACCATGGTACACCATGATGATATTGCACAAGCGATTAGCATTCTTCCAAAGCGTAGATGACACACTGGGGGTCTTCCACACGCACGCTGTGGCAGGTATTCTGGGCGGAATTCTTTCTGGCATCTTGGCGAAACCTGACCTTCTAGAAATGATGTATGCACCCCAGTATAAATACGGTCCAGGCTTATTTTACAGCATATCTGAACGAAAATTCTTGAAGGGATTCGAACAAGTATGTTATCAGCTTCTAGGAGCAGCTTTTATTACCGTATGGAATGCGATTGCAACAAGCTTCATTTGTCTTTTTATTAGCCGTTTTGTTAATCTAAGGATGGATGAGGAGGACCTTGAAGTAGGAGACGATGCTGTACATGGAGAGGAGGCTTATGCACTCTGGGGAGATGGGGAGAAGATGCAGAAAACTTTTAGTCTCCGCGTACATCCCAACATTTCTTCTTCCTGCCGGTGTCCCATTTAATCCTATTTTCAAGTCAATAAGTTGAAAAAATGCCGTAATAGTCGTTACCGCACCTTTGATCATCTGTTGTTTAAGCATCAATGGCATACTTGTAAATGTTCCAGCAGCATTTGCATACTTGCAAATGTTTCTGTTCAGGGAAAGAGCAGTTATGTGATAATTGTGGAGCAATTTAATACTTGATACAAGTGTTGAAAACTTTATGGTTATATAAGGTTATTTTTAGGTCAGTGGCGAGGCTAACCCCATAAAAGAGGGGGAGGGCTAAGCTGGACCTTGAAAATGCCGAATCTAAGAAGAGGTATCATGTTAACAGGATAAGATGGTACCTCTATACAATCACAAATTGAGAAGTAGAAGAATAATGCAAACTATCACAGCAGTTAATAGAAGTCACTACTCACTACGTGTACAGTAGAATGCAAAGAAAGTAAAAACCAGTACATGCTTTAGTTTACTTAATGGGTTTGCAACGCATGGTCAAATTTGACTAAAGGTCGAAGCCAGATGTGAATGTGATTGAAACTACAGTAGTAAGGACATTTAAAAGGGCGTCTCACTCACCACTTCACAAGATCTTTTAAGGAATGAAAGCATGTCCATGCCCTTGAGTCCAACATACTATCATTTACTGCAAGCTACAATTTACATCCTATTTTGTAATTCATCATAAAAAATGACAACATAAAGATGCTTGACATTATACATTAGGCTGCAAACATTATGGATTCTTTTTCTGTTACATCATTTGAATCATATACAAACTAATCGGTGAACACAATGTGAAAAATTTTTCTCTGTGCAAGAGAAAATCGATCACCTTTATGATTCAAGAAATAGGATACATGATTTTCCCTTTTGTACAATATGGAAACATTTCAATCTTAAATCTGTACATACCAACATCTTCCAGGAGTATCTTTGTATACTTCATTCACTTTTCAGCTTGTTCCTTCCTCATAAACATACCTATCCATATGTTATGCCAAAAGATTTCAAGCTTTTCGTTTTGGCAAGTACTCATTTTGTCATCCTCCAAGCGGATAAATATTTGCAAGTATTTTGCAAGTGCTACTGAACTAGCCAGGACACACCAGCCTCTGACACAACCAGAGAAAAAAAGAAGATATTGTGAATATCTTTCCACTGCTGTTAAGCCAAGACGCAGCCTATGCTGCATAAAAGAAGGTAGATATACCTAACAGTTTGGTTAATGATCATCTCTAGACTTGCGAAGCTCTATTAGTTTGTCTCTCAGCTTGGCTGCAGGAACAAGAAGACACTGATAAATGATCCTATAATTTAGGAGCAACTGTTATGTAAAATTGTAAAGAGAAGAAGCACTGTGCAAGAGAAAAAGCATGTTGATTTGCTATTAAATATTACCTGCATCTTTGTACCTCTCCTCTTTGACAGCTATATCCATATTCCTCACCAGATCAAGTTCCTCGGCTACTGAATCTGGGCCTTCCATGGCACTGGACAAGATACAAGATACAACTCAAGATTAGAGTTACAGCAAAAGAGACGAAAGTGATGACGAAGAGTGAACATAAGCATAGTCAATACCTGTCAAGGTATACATCATAAGTAGGCTTTGTATCACGTACTCTGCCCATCCCATAACCAATTCTAATGGCATCAGCCCAGACAATTTGTTTACTTACATATATTGGAGCCTGCGAAACCAAATTTCAACTTATAGTTGCTTCAGAGAAATAATCATGTTGAAATTAATGCATATAATAGACCAAGAAAATTAGAACATGTTTGAAAGGTAAAGCACACACGCAGAAGTAGAAATGCAACATTGACCATCTGAACTAGTAGATTACATTCTGCTAATAACTAGAATGCTGCAATTCAAGTCCAGACATCTTAGTCAATTTAGATGCTAGCATTAGAAGCACAGTAATCAACTGGGCATTAGCTAATCCAGTATTGATGATCAATCAAAAAAATTGCCAACATACTCTAATTTGTGCTAGTAATTCTAAGAAAAGAAGCTTGAATTTAGACAAGTTGATCCTTTTCACAACAAATACACACCTTGCATCTGTTAGCCACATTTATGGCATCCGAAGGTCGCACATCCACACTTATAATATCATATTTCCCTGGCTGCAAACGATATTTAGTTTGATATAACATAAAACAAAATTCAGAATGTCATGTTCTGCCCAAAAGATAATAGCAAGCAACAATTTATAAGCTTTTTAATCACCTTGCTAAGATACAATTTTGCAAAGTAAGTATTAACCACTCTTTCTGTAATTCTGACCATATTTACCTGAAATCATAATGAAAACATATTCCAATTAATCTGAACGGTGATTATACTACCCTTATTAGTCATTTAAAAGAGGCAAACAGAGCGTACTACTTCATTTCAATACCAACAATCAACAATTAAAAAGAAATAATTGTGGGTTGAGATAGATACAAAAAACATTCTTCTGCCAAAGAAGTTTAAGTATCATCCATAAACATACAACTAAAAGAAAATCAATAGACAAATATAAGCTGTAAGCAAGAAAAAAAAAAGAAGAAAAAAAAAAGAAGAAAATTAGCTCCATACTTCATAACCAAGTTTATCCACAACATCGCTCACGAACTGGAACTGATCCGGGCAATCCTGCAGCACAAAAACATGTTTAAAAACCAGCATGAACTAAACAGATAATTCAGAATAAAAAGCACAAGCACCATAGCATAGTTATTAAAATACCTGATTAACATCTCCCAGTAATGAATCCAAAAGCTTTTCAATAGCAAACTCCCCTGCAGACAATTTAGTACCATCAGTCATATGCAAATGTATCCAGAAATGAAAGGATAACTAAACTATACGAACTCGGGCATGATAGACTCTATGCATATACCTACAATAATGGGAAGCAAGAAGTCTCCATCACAAGAAATCTTGAGAAAAATGGTGGGACTTTGAAATCGACGAAGAAACTGTCGCCCAATTGAAGTGAAACCATCTCTAGATTCTTTTGTTCGTGCTGGAAATGGCAACAATTGACTCGAACTAGTAGGTTGCCATTTCATATTTTCTACAAACCCTTGCCTCCGCATACGGTAATGCATCATAGTTTCTGCATTTAAGGAAAAAAAATTTCCGAAATAACATCCTGTAAATGGTTTGATTCATATGAATCAAATAAAATTCTAGAAATGTTCCAATCATCAGGCAACGTAAACGTGTAATCCATGATAGCAAATTACATGCTCACACATGGAAGAGACTGAAAGAGACCTGGGGCGAGGAGGGAGGCCTGGAGGAAGTCGTCATCATCGTGATGGTGGTCGGCAGCGTGATCGGAGGAGGATCGGACGACGAAGCATCCGCGAGAAGATTTGCCAGAAATGAGGATGGATTTGGGATTGCGGTTACGAATACGAAGTCGTTTTTCGGTGCCCCGACAACAGAGTCGAATTGGCAAGTGAAGAAAGGAATGAGGAGTGGCATTCCTTTGATGATCGTGAACATTACAAGTGCCGTGAAAAGCGGAGAGTGTACCGACACATAAGCGAGCCGAGAACATTGTTTATCTGAAAATATGGAGAGAGAGAGAGAGGTGAAGCTGTGAAGTATAGGAAGCTTAACCGACAAAGGGGAGATGATGAAGATGAAAATGAGAACAAGGTGGTTGGGAAGCGGAGACACAAGGCTCTGGCGAGGCCGATTATTTCTTTGTTTTGTAATTAATTGTTTTCTTAATGTTTATGCAAATGGAATGCAAGCTCCTTAATCTTTTTTTCCAAAATGTCATTCACCTCCCCTCAGGTTTTTTGAACCATAGACCGTATGAGTTTGAAAAATGGTTTAATTTTGATAATCACAAAGTTAAAGAGTCCTTGGAAGGTATAGAAACACACAGTAGTTGAGCTGCCGAGATTTTATTATATCAGACTAGTACTCATATAACTAAAATTTTTTATACTTGTCATACCCATTATATTATGTATCAAACGGATCCTTGTATACTTATCATATCATATAAGTGATGCTTATAAATTTAAGATATTTTTATGATATGTGCTTTTAAGCTCACCATCTCTGAAAATTGGTGTTTATAAGTTTGATAGATCTAACAAAAATTCTTTATCATCGTATGTAATAACTTATCTAAAATGATATATTCATCATAGGAAGTTGAATTTAACTAGATTAAAATAATTTTAATTATTAAATTTTAAAAAAAGTCCTCTAACTTAATTATTTTATCGATTCTTTTTTAAAAATTTAGTACAAACCTACCTTTTGTTAATTAATAATAATGTTTTTTTCATCCAAAAAGGATATAAATGAAAGTTTTGGAAAATAATAGGGGATGTTAGTCTAAGTTTTCCGAAATGATAGTATTTAAGGGACTTTGATAAATCATAGGAGAGTTAAGTAATATTCACCAATCTTCATTAGTGAAGCAACTTGCTTAACTTACATGTGTCAATTATGGATAAGAAATTAAAAACAAGTAAATAAGTGATCATCTCAACAAGTGCGCCACCCTGTAGCTTATGTGCCTGCTGTTTATGTTCACTACATCTTTGCTATATTGATGTAATATTTATTATTAGAATAAGGAATGGTTAATTTTTATTTCATATATTACTAGAACTCATTATTTGCTTGTTATGGAATCGATTATTCAATTTTAATTGTTTGTTGTATAGCACCAGAATCAGAAATACCCACAGCACACTTCACGTTCATGCCAACGCAACTAACGAAAAAATTTTCGACCTTCAAAATCAAAATTTTGGGGCAAGTTAGTAGTATATGGCAACTATTAGGTAAGTGGATGAAGTGAAGGACAATTTTGAGAGGTGCTACGAGTTCCCGTAAGGTCTCAGCATCTTGTTTTCCACTTTAAGTGGCAAATGGCTTTCATTTATTGGTTAATTGAAAGAGTTGAAAAAGAAACAAGTCTCCAAGTGTAGGATTTCTTACCAATAAATGTCACTGTTACATGTGGCCAAAAAGAAAGAAACAGAAAAATCTTGTAACGATGTTGGACCACCTCCCAGTTCGGTTGGCAGCTTGAATTGCATCACGGGTTTCTGAGAAACTGGGAAATCCGTTGCCTTTCTTACTAGTAGTATAATATCTTTGAACTTTTGAGGATGAAAAGAGAATGAATGAAAGTTTATATTCATAGGGGACTGCCCAGTAAATACAAGGGCTACACCCGCCCAGATTAGTTGAGAGAAATATACAATAACAAAACTATATCTGTTATGATGAAATAAGGTGATTGATTTTACGTTCAAAAAGCAAGGTGTTGAACAAACATTCTTCTAATTTACCTTGCCAGAATCTTATCAGCATCAACTTCACTGTTGGAACGATCATAACATCTAGTTATGCAATACCAAACTTTCCAGTGACTTTGAATGATGCTGCATCTAATACAGGGTTGCAAAATCAGTTCAGCCAATGGAACGTGGATGAGATGGATTTTAAGTCGAAGCTTTCAGGAAGATTTAGGAAGCTGCTTCAACAGCTTGATTAATTCATAAGTCCTTGTGTCTTGACCAGAGTAGAGGCATAGATCAAGTGGGGTTAAACCATCCTGCATTGAAAAAAAAAAAAGATGAAAAGTCATAAGTGCTGGATGAATGTAAGATCAATTCCGCAGTGTAAATAGATAAATAATGATTGCAATCAATCGCACAAAGCATCAGGACAATAAGCACAGTAAAGCTTAAAAAATGTCATGCTCACTAAGGACCAACAATTACCTCTCAATCCCATTACAAGAAAAAACCATGTCCAAAATGTCAATTATACATTTATACTTGAGGAATGCCACAATGTTCATAAATTTTTAATCTAGAGATATGTGTTGATCCACAAATAATGAGAATTGCAATTCAAGACTGCTGTCTGATACAAAAGAGTAGAAGAAATTATTTGAATTTTTGCTTCCAAGGTCCGAGTTTGAAGCATATCAGAAATTGGGAGTATTGCTATTACTAGTCACACCTCAAGAGAACCACCTATATGCTTCAATGAAAACCCAAAGCATATATATGTATCAAACTAGCTGAGACCTCATGCCTGAAAACAATGAGATTTTATAAATGATTAAGGAAATTCATATGAATGAATTTATTTTTACCTGGCTTTTTAATGTTTTATCAGCTCCTTTTATTAATAAAAGTTTCACTATATCTGTTCTTCGGGCTTGAACAGCAAGATGTAACGGTGTCCATCCATCCTGAAAAGGGCAAATGCGAATAGTCCTAAGTAGAAAAATAGATATGGAAATAAAAAGGTAAACAAACAGAAGGGAAATTTCAACCATACATTGTCTTGAAGGTTTATATCAACATTATATAAGAGAAGAATTTTTATTGCTGGGCTTGATGCTGTTTGGACAGCATAATGCAACAGGGTGGCCCCATCCTGAAGTCATCAAGAGAAAGGAAACAGTATCAACTTACTAATCAATTGAATGACAATATATATTAAGGACATAAATGCATATAGCCAAACTAGAGTAAATAATAAACATCATCACCAGATATTGATGAGCCTCAATCACGTTCATATGAAGAAGTATAGAAAAACAAAGTATCTAACATGACGATAACAGCAACAATAATAGAGTATCCACCAATTTAGAAATGGAATAATAATAATGATACTAAGAAAAGATGATAGTGCTTAAGATCACACTTCAGAGAGCTTCAAACAACAGCATTCACAACTTTAGGGGAGGCAAAAGGCATGCCTTATCACTGTAAAACTTCCACAAAGACAAGATATAAATGGCTAAATGGCACCAAAAAGAATATGAAGTTAAATATTACTATATGGTTGATAAGATATATACATGATCAAAGGCCAAGACAGTTTCAAGTTTCAACTCACTTCATCACGAACAAAGGGATTTGCTGATTCTCTCAAAAGATAATTCGTAACTGCCTGCTTCTTTCCAATTATAGCTTTGTGAAGTGCAGTCAAGCCATCCTGGAAAGAACGTTAGAAATCAGAAAAATGTAAAAATGGGGGCCAAATGTAACATCAAGAAATATTACCGTTGTTTAGGGTCCTCTATATTTAACCAAAACCAAAAAAACGAGAAAGTATTATCTCTGGTCAACAAGTAATCGTTTTATTCACCTTATCCACAGCATTAATGTCAAAATTATGTTTCAACAAAGCATCAACAAGGTAGAACTCTCCTGATGCAGCCAAGGTATGCAGAGGAAGCCATTTTCTCTGTAAAAGATTTCAACAAAGGTTACAAAAAGATGAAAGTCTCAAGTCCATTCACCAAAAAATTACATGGATTATTTGACAAAAAAGAAATATTACTATTCCACATAACATACGACCTATTAAAAGCAACTATCAAGCTTGTAGCCACAGTACTTCAAAAGGAAGAGGTTGAGGTTCACAAACATAACTGCATAAATATGTTCTAAGATACATTTAACTAGGAAACAGCTTGGCTGTAGATACATACTCATTTGAACCCGTATTAAACATCCTGGTGTGGCCAATCATGATAAATGGTCCAGTACATTATACCAGTTACGACACAAACAAATAATATTTACCAATCACTCAAATGTTGTATAAAATTTATATTTCGCCACCAAAAAAATGTTACTAAAAAATTTTTGTGTATTACCAAATTCAGTAATGGTAGTGTTTGGGATAAAATATTTTGCTTCTTATATAACCAAATGCATTCCGCATGGGAGGCAACTAGGATGACACCTAAAACAGGTGCAGCCACATGGGATATAATTAGACTAACATCTAACCTACTAGAAGGAAATCTATGAGACTAAGTGCAAGCAAAAACAAGACAAGTGACCTTAACATGCAAATCTTATGTTTGTATAAGAGCTCAAAATGAAAACAAGGAGGGGAGAAAACCTTGGTAAAGAACAAAGACAAGGAGCATGTAGGTGATTTTCCACCAAAAAATTTTGGTGCTTATGTTGAGAGCTTTGTAGATATGATCAAGAAGATACTGTGTGCAATTCAAAAAAATTTATCAAGCATAATAAAAAAAATCAAAGAAAAGATGCATAGGAACCATTTAGTCTTCAACCTCTAAACAAAGTCATGAAAGACATGCATTCATGCACCCGTTTGTTTTTTTAGCAGGAACAAGTTGCAAACATGCAATCCATGCTACAACAGAGCCAACAGGCTACAAAAGCCTTGCACTGCCAGATACAAGATCTTCAAAACCAAATTAATCTTGCACCCTCACGACAAATTCCATGTCCTACAAAGAGGACAAACCGGACATCACTATTCTGATAGTATTTGATGATGCATAAAGCCCTCCGAAAATGGACACACTACAATGATACAAACATTTACTCACCAAACATTAAAAGATTGGTTGAGCAACAAGTCCATAATTTGAAGATAAATGGAGATCATGAAATTAACCAGCTCAAGCAAGAAACTACAAGCAACCAATTCTTCACTCAGCATCAAGATCTTAGAAGCTCATGCTCTAAAAAAGTTCACCGTACCTAGGTTTAGGTACTCCAAGTCTACAATGGAACAACAGATCCCATCACCCACATTCAATATTACAAACATGTCAAAGCCCTTTATGAGCATGATGATTCTTTAATCTGTAAGATATTTCAACAAGTTTAGACAGAAAAGGGTTGAATTGATACCAATTGGTGCCAAATTCCATTTTCAGCTTCTCAGAAATGTGCTCAGCTTTCATTACCTAATACTTGACTTACCATGAAATGAAAAGAGGATTGGATTGCTTATTTACCATTCAAATGAAGCATGAAGAATCTCTAAGAGATTATATAAGAAGGTTTCAAACAAAAATGATGATAGTAGCCTTCAGACAAGGCCGACCAACATTCCATCCCCTATTCAAGTCTTTCGGTAAAAATAATCCTAAGACCATGTGGGAACTACTAATCCAAGCACAAAAATATATCTCTAGAAGATGAGAAGAAGAGTTTGGCTCTATGAAATGAAAAAACAACCTCCAACAAGCCTCTATAAGAAGATAAAAGATATATGATATATCACGTAGCTAAGAAGAAGACACTAAAAGAGGTATGAACAATAAGTATAAAGCACCATTGTCAAAAATTATGTCCTGATTGTAAGCTCATTAAAGAACATAAGATAAGTTTAACCAAAGTAACCAAGGCTTTGGCCTCAAAATACAAAAATTAAACAAAGAGACTCAGGTCTCAAAGGCTCCAGGCTTACAATACAAAAATAATCAAAGAGACTCCAAAAGGCTCTCACCTCATAATACAAAAGTAAACAAAGAGACTCAAATTTCTAATACTTCAACCTCATATACAAAAATTAGTAAAGAGACTCAGGTCTTCAAGGCGCCAGGCTTACAATACAAAAATAATCAAAGAGACTCCAAAAGGCTCTCACCTCATAATACAAAAGTAAAAAAGAGACTCAAAGTCTCCCAGGCTTCGCACCTCATCATAAAGAAATTCATAACTTCAAGGTTCTAATTACCATGATAACATGAATAAATAAACTCAAGTAAGTTTCCCATCAGACGAAATGGAACCAGATACAGATATCAGTTTTAGTCATCAATTTGACTATAATGCTCATTGGCTTGTGCAACACTCAGTTCAATACAATCATTTTAGATATCCATTGTAACAATTCTAGCACTAATAGCGACAGGGATGAGGTAAAATTTTACAAATTTAATATATGTGCTTTGCGCAACAGTACACGGCAATTGTTTGGGATAAAATATTTTGCTTCTTAAATAACCAAATGCAGGCCACATGGGAGGCAACTAGGATGACACGTAAAACAAATGCAGCCACGGGATGTAATTAGAATATCAACTTGCTACAAGAGGGCAATTTATGTAACTAAGAGGCAAGCATGCAAGTGATTTTCCAGTATAACAGTATTTCCAGAACAAACACTTAAGAATAATGAATGAAACAGTAAATTGTTGAAAAAGAAAATAGAAGACTAGCACCAGTCATAGACTTACAGAGGTAGCAGTTGCCAGATCAGGTATCTTCTTATTCAAGAGAACTTTCTCCTCCTTTGTAAACAACTTACGTGGGCCTGATATCATAAAACAAAATCTTAACCACCAATCAATCAATCAAACAAACATATAAACCCATTAATTCCCCGCTACATCACCTTGAGATTTCTTATCAGGTGGTTTATAATTTTCGCTCTTGAAAAACTCAGAAACATCGTCCAAACCTCGACCATAAACCGCCCACTTCGGATTCTTTGGCGCCAATCGCTGAGTCGAATTCGAAGTCATATTTTCCTCTTCTTCTTCAGAATCCTTGGTTTGAGGAAACCTTGAAGGGTTATCCAGAACGAGTGGATTCAGCTGAGACAATTTAGCTTCCTTGTAAGCCAAATACTCGTGCAAATTCAAACTCTTAAGAGGGAGATAGCCTTGTTTCCTCTTCTCAACTCGGCTACAGAACTCTATCTGCTGAGCAATCTTGCGCTTCTCTTTCTTGGTCATGTTGATTTCCTCTTGCACTTGTCTCCATTTGTCAGGCACCAGATTCTCAGCTTCGACTTCTATAATCTTTTTCTTGCTTCTGCTGCGTTTAGGTTGGTTTGAATTGGAAGGTTTGTTTAAAACGGGGTCGTTTTGAAGGTGAGGGTCTTCGAATACGCCTTCTTCAAAGACGACACAGTCGCCGATTACACGGTCGTCTTGAAATTCAAATTCAACGTCAATGGCGTCGTTTTGTAGATAGGAGAAAATCTTTCTTGTGGGGAATTTGAATTTGAAGGTTTGGGATGAGAAGAAGTGCTTGTGTGGAAGACGATACGAGAGCTTCAGAGGGGGAGTGGGAGTGCCGGGAGCGGGATTGAGTAGAGTTGGCAGTGACATTGTTAGCTCTGCAACTGAAGCCATACGAAAGGACGCTATTTTATTTTATATTACAGGTAAGGCCTAGGCTGGGCTCGGCTGGGCTGGATGGGTATTGGCCGAACTGGGAGCAGTGAAATTGGGCACGGCATGACTTGCTTGGGCTTGTTGTGTGAATGGAGAGGATTGTCTAAAAGTATTTCAAGAAAAAAAATAATAAAATAAAAATAGGGTGACTGTTCAAACATATTCTCTCAATTTTCTATTATCGCTAACTTAAATCCTAATTTTGTTTTTATGAGACACTAATCAGAATCATATTAGCGAGTATTTAGAAGTCAGGTAAGATTGTTTCAACAGTTCAATTCGTTTGACACATTACTCTATAGTTTGGCAATTTGCTCATGTCATTTAAAGAAAAAAATGTTTAACTAGAATTCAAAGCAGCCTTTTAATTTGGTTATTTTTATATTTGTCCAATCTATTTTTTATAAAAATAAATAATTGAAAGAGAAATTATAATTATTAAAACGCAGGCGATCCCAAATAACATGGAGAAGTTCTGATATTTATCAAAGATGCATCTTCTACAGAAAATATGTCACGTTTTAAGCCAATATCCAAATACAGAAACACTCCAAATATATATTCATTATTTAAGGAAAACATAATTATCTAAATACCAAAATTATGTCGAATAAATTCTAAACCTGAAAGCAACAGTTATTTACTGGCTCATAGTGCACAAGTATTTTCATCCATTTACATAGGTCACAACATGATTATAAATCAATAAACAAATTCACAATTGACAATCAGACAGCGTCACAACTAAAGTCGCAACGATTTGACAAACATCACTCACATTACGAGCAAATATTTCATGCAATGTGGTGCGATTTGAAATAATACAATACAAACATGATGAAAAGAATTCATTATATCATAATAACTATTTAATCTCATCAGGTTAGACACAGGTCACCAGTAGCAGAAAACATTAACACCTAAAACAACACAAGCAATCCCACCCAAACCAGCACTAATATCTCGTTAATTGTAGAGCCAAACTAAAGCTCAATACATCACCACAATAGGATTCACCAAGTTTTATCAATCCCCTTAAAAGAGGATTAGACAAAGACCTAAAGAGCAGCAGCATCACCTAGAACTGCGAGAGTACTTCCTTTCTGGGCTACCATAAGGAGAATGAGGTAGAGATCTGGATCGGTCCCTCCTTGACCTTCCACCATGAGGAGAGCGTGCAGGAGAATAATCACGACCACCACGATACGGTGAGCGTCTTGGAGATCTACGATACTCGTAATCACCATAGCCAGAACGATACCTACCGCGATCACCACGAGATCCTTCTAAAGATGCAGAAATGATAGGAACTTCTAGTTAGGATGCCTATTGTAACAATGCATCACTCTAATAATCATGAATACATAAAACATGTTAAACTTACCATAGTCCCTACTACTTTTTAGCCCAAGATAGTGTCCAGGTGTGGGAGTTCTAGGTCGTTTCCTCCGTGACTGAAAGGTAGATAAATCACCTCAATATACAATATCATCGGAAAATTTTAACCTTACACAAAATAGTTGAGAAGCAGCAAGGAGTAACAACAGCATCATACATCATAGTCACAACTGGAAACATTAATTAAGGTATTATTAATTTTCTTTTTGAAAAGAAAAAAAATAAAAAATCTTCCTTTAGGAACATTAGGATAGATGGGAGAAAAACCTAGCTACCAAGGAGGGAAATAACACAAGATATCTAGACACATGACTATTCCCCGTTAAATGAATGCCAGGTATGAAATACCATAAAATCTTGATTAGAAACTTGTTGATAATGTCCGTTGATTAGTTGATAGGATTGAAAGTGAATGCTGAGGTTGTATAGTTGTTGGGCAATATAGTTGCTATGTTTAGTTGATCACATGCATTTGGAAAGCTGTTTAAGCTGGCCATTGATCAAGCTGTTTCACTAAAGTTGACATGGATGAACTCATCATCTTTGATTGCTGCCAACATAGCTGATGCAAGGTGTTCTGAATATAACCAGAAAACCTCCAAGTTAAGAAGAAAGATAACCAATCAAAACTGGTTAATGTTTACCACTAAGATGAATCACATTACCCTCTCCACAGTGATGTAGCGGCCCTCCAAAACTGACTGGTTGAGATACTTAATGCAACGATTGGCATCCTCAGAATTGTCCATTGTGACAAAAGCAAAGCCTCGAGATATGCGTGTACGGGGCTCCACAACAAGAAAGCATGAAGCAACCTGAAAAAGAAAGGCTTCAGTCAATTGTAGAAAAAGGATTGGACATGGAATGTTAAGACAAGAATACAATTATCGAGAACTCCAATTAATAGTAAGGATAGTATGAAAAAAGAAAAACCTTTCCCTCCTTTGAGAAATGTTTTTCAAGGTCCCTTTCAGTGACTCTAGTTGATAGGCCAGTGACATAAAGAGTAGTTCCGTTATTTGTAGATTCATCCCTGTCATGTCATTCAAATATAAGAATATTAAAGACTGAAACCATCAACCTATCGAGTACTTTAGGATGAACTATCATCAGATATGAAAAAGAAAACAATAAAGCAGAAAATATTGATGTTATACACATAGAAGAAAACCAACTAAGCTTCCACGGCTTCTGGACCTTTACCAGCATCATAGAACACCAATGGTATAAAAGAACATTAAGACAAGTTTTAATGTCAGACACAGAACAAAGTTCTCATACAAGAATTTAAATTATAATACCAAATGATGATAATGACAATTGACAAACCTGCCACGACTCCGAGACCGGGACCTGTGCCTTGGCCTAGACCATGATCTTGACCTAGACCTAGACCTGGATCTGGATCTAGATCTCGACTGTTCTCTCACCGGAGAAGGGGAACTCAAATTCCTAAACACCCACAAAAAGCAAACATCAAAACAGAAAAAACTAAAAAAACAATAATAACAATAAGATCTTAATACTGTAAGTGTGACTCAAAATGAAGCTCTTTAAAGTATTCTGTGGTCACTTTAATGCATCCAATACTCAGAAAGATTTATCATATGTTATGTAAAAGACGACATAAGCAGCAGAAATATCTGCTACTAGAACTTAAAAGCAAAATGAAAACTAATATTTACAGAATTCTTCCAATCTATCCCCTAGCTAAGTAGATTAGCGTCGCATTGCGCAGAAATCTAGCAACAAATTTGATATATATATATATATATATAAATGGATAGTGCACAATGAAACGAATTTTACATATTTACCAACCATAAATAACAATAAGCTAAACAATGGCAATTTGTCTCAAATCATTAATAAAAATAATATTAATAATAAGTCCAATTGACCACAGCGATTCAATTTAAGGCTAAAAAATTAATCGATTGAAAGAAAACATAAGAGTTTCAGATGAAAATCAAAACATTAAATGCGATTAATCGACAATAGTAGAGCGATATAGAGAAAAGAGAGCTTACTTTTTGCGAGGAGAATCAGCCTGTATGAAAATCAAAATGAGATAAGATTTCAAGCTACAATCAATCAAGATCAAAAGCTAATTAAAGATAACAGGCTATAAGGGAGCTTACCATTTTTTCAACGCCAAAAGACGAAGCCGAAAATTAGGGTTTTTGAGAGACGAGAAGTCAGAGGATGTATGGACGCTTTGGCTTCGTCAGTACTACATATTTATATTTTTTATTAGTAGTAATATACTATAATTACAAATGGGCTAATATCCAAAGTACCCCTGAGATTTGGCTGCTTAACGTAGTATACTACGTTTGTCAAGTTACAACAAGACCCCAACGTTACCCAAAATCACTCATCTAACCATTTCCGATAATTTTTATACTCTACTAAAGAGGGAAAAAATTTATATTTTAAATATAAAACAATTAGTATTTAAGTGAAACTATTTATGCCCATAAAAATACTTAGACCACCCTATTCTCAATGCACTACATATGAAATTTAAAAAATAAATTATTAATCTTGATACCCTTTATAATATTAAAGATATCGTTCAATCATTTTGTTTCCGAATGAAAGAATTCCATTCCAATTCATCAACATCACATTTCTAACATTTCACCATTTGGATTCACCATTCCACTTTTACACACATCTCATGCTCAATGATTATCCTTTTGCTTTATTTATGTCAATTCATTCCACTAAATGATCCACCTATTGAAGATTATTGTGCTTTAAGAATGATTCAAATATAAATCTCCTGACTTTTAAGCTATAATCCTCTTTCTCGCCAAATTAATACCTCCATCATATCATCCCAAAATCTAGCAACGAGAAGAAGACCTCTTTTGGTGTTAAGTTTCTTTTTACCTGTCCGCCCTTGATGTTGTACTCAAGAGACTGCAGTGCAGAGTCTTGTAACCCATCCAAAGGGCAACAAACATCGCACATTTATAGAAATAAATAAATAATTTAATCAACTTTCAATGAATATAAATAAAAAATGAATTGACAAGCTCATACTCTATTAGAACCTCACTGACACACAAGTCCTTAACGAGTTCAAAGAGGTTTTTTTTTTTTTTTTTTTTTTTTTTTTTTTTTTTTNAAAGAGGTTTCTTTTTTTTTTTTTTTTTCTTTTCTTGTTATCTTGTACGAAGGGCGGCGCAGAGGTCAGAGGTGTGGGAGGAGGAGCAGGTGGAACTCGGCGGAGGATAGGTGGAGGGAAGAGTCGAGGGACTAGGCTCTGGAGTGCAACCTGGTGGTTTGATTCTGTGTTTGTTTCATTTATTGCTTTTGGATCTAGGGTTTAGGTTCAAATTGATTTGGATCAGAATATGTTAATTTCCCCTGGTTTAAGAGCAAACAAACCATCCATGTACCCACTCCATTCCATGTTCAAAAAAACAAGTTCCAAAATTTTGATTTGAGGAGAACTTGAGATGGAAAGAGTGTTGGGAGATTTAAGGGAATGACGAGGAAGTTATAATTTTTTTTAAGATTTAATAATTTGAGTTTTACTTTTTTTATTTGAATAAAATATATCAAATCATTATAATAGGGGGAGAAAAGCATTTTCTACTTCTATCAGGGTTAAAAGTGAGGATGAAATCTGAAAAATGTTAGGGGCCTTGCGATTAAGAGGACAAATTTGATACGCGTTGTTTATAAGGCCAAACCTCAGGGTATTTGATAATATTAGTCCAATTATAAATGGTAATCGCTAACACATGGGTACAACTACACGATACTGTATTGTACCGCTTATTTTTCCTGTATTTCTTTTTAAATTTGTAATGCCTATAAATTTTGTATATAATTTAATATTGACTAAACAATTTATATTAGAATTAGATCAATTCTAAAATTTAATTTAATGATATATATGTTTAGAAGACTGTTTTTAAAAAATAAAAATAATTTTTAGGGGTATATCGGGGGTGACAATTTTTTATACGACAAGCTAACCCCATAAGAAATTAGTTGATTAATGTACACCTTAATCATATTCGTATCGTATTGATATTTAGGACACTTGACATGTGTTCTATCAATATTCAAGATATTTGACACATGTTATATAAGTTTTGAGGGTTTTCTACAAGTCAACCTGTTTAATAACATAAATAAATAAGTGTGTTATATCAACTCACAATCCGTAGACTTCTCTAATGACAAAATAATTAATCTTGTTTTATTTATTTATTTGTTTGTTTATGACATAGTTACCCACTTATGATATAAATATTTTATTAATAAATTTTTTTTTATATTACCAAGCAAATAAAGTTATATAATAACAAATTATAGTTATTTTCTTTTATAGTAGTAATTATTTAATATAAATACGTTGATTGTGTGATAATTATGTGGGTATATATTGCTGTTAAAGCACGTTTATTAAATAGATGACATATTTTAATAATCGTGTTATATTCGTGTTTGGGTCGTATTCATGTTAATCAAAATTAATCATTTATGAAATAAAAAATACAAGAAAATGCAAAAGTTATTATTTTGAGTTTTAACGAATCTGTTAAAGTTATTGAGCTATCGATCAAGATATCAAGTTAAAACATTTATTTGGTTTCCTACTAATACTTGATAGGCATCAAACAAGAGTCTAACCGTTACACAATCCCTACTCAAAAGTTTGGTGCTTTACTAGACAACTAGGTGCATAAAAATAATATTTAAAGTTTGGTTACATGATATAAATAAAATAATGAAAAAAGTGTTTCGTAAATTTTAAAATACATCCAAAAAAAATTTAGTTACTTTTCGCATTTTCCCAATTAAAAGAGCCAAACAAGATCAATTCTATAATATGGAGAAAAGGGCAGTCGATTTTTTTTTTTTTTTTGGTTGAAGCCCTCCAATCACCACAGTAATAAATTAATTCCGAGTATTCTTAACCATCTCGACAAGAAACATGTTTGGAATTGCTTGGCTATGACATGCTATTGCTTGACCTGGAAGTTTAAGATCAATTCTGGTGATTGCTTTACATTTAAGCAACCTTTCTACACAGATAGAAAGCAAATGGGACATCAAAATGCAGCAGATATCTTGCTTTTAACATGGGGCACTTAAATATTCTCATTTTATCAGACCTCTTCCAAAAGCAAAAGCATCGAGTACAAGGCATACAGGCAATAAACCAAATTGTCATCTTTCCGCACTTTAAACAATAATACCAATTTACAACTACAGATTTACAATGAATTATAAATTATCACACAATGCAACTCCATTCATTTGATGATGACCTAAAACGCTTGGCCAATCAGCTAGAAAACGCTCTTCCTCCATCGGTGTTTTATGAACAGAAAGGAGATTACGTTGTCAACATGTCATTCAGCATGAGGGAATGAGTTCCAAGGATTTTACCACCTGTATCGGGAAAATTCTCGTGTCCAGGTAGAGAGTCTACGTTCCCATCAGAATTTATCTGCACAGGATACTTGAGGAGGTGGCCCTGTAATGTTGTGAATTCATCAGCTGTGAATCTCCTCCAGTTTTCTTCAGCAATCAGATTTACTGTCTCTACACATTCCAAACTTTCTGGCTTCTCAAAGCGATAATCTAGCTTACCAAGATGCTCTGCCCAAAGTGACTTCCTATATCCATAGACCTGTACAAGAAATTGATTAATTTGACTACATTACTGTGCCTATTCCAATTAAAGAATGTTCAGTAAAAAAAAATTATTATCAGTCTGCCAATCATTAATAGTAGACTGCATCTTATTCTTAGGAGATAGATGCAAGTTTCAAAATATATTCTCCTTAGACAGATAAATATCAAAGAAAACAAATTTTTTTATAATATTCTTACCATACAAATTTTGAAACCAAATCCCACTCACTAATATTGCAGCATTTATGGTTAAGAGGCGTCTGGTAGGCATTAAATTCTGTTCTGTTTCATTCTTAATTAAAGAATTAGAAACAACAATAAGGGTATTCTTACATTTAAACACAACAAACAATCCTATGCTTCAGGATGTTGATGCTACAGCCAATCATACCACCGCAGCAGTTACATCAAAATTAACAAAGCTATCCGTGAAAATCTATTTTTAGGTACTAACAAACAATAACCACTTGCTATGTTCTACCCAAAACGAAAGAAGAAAGCAAAGGCATTGATAAAATCAATTATTTAACAATTGACTATTTTTAGTCATTTCCCCCTTAAAAGAAGCAGCCAAGAAAGAGCTCCAAAATTAAAAGTTAGATTAATATCAGACAAGAACTACACAAACCTGACCACATGGATGTTTCTTATTCTTAGCCCATGTGTGGTGTTGCTGATATGCACCCATAGCTATCTCAGTGTCTTTTGTACCAGCCATGGATCTCTGGTTAATGTTGGCAGATCCAATTATCACATACTCATCATCTACTATCATTCCCTTGGCATGCACATAGATCATAAAACGCTGAAACTTTTGTGCATCAGAAACCTGATAAAAAACTGTCATTAGTAATTGTGTCCAACGTTTTTCAGTCATTTGCTCACAACCAATCATTAAAATGAACTTTCAGAAATGATCTCTCCGTAAATGCTGCCCATCAGAAAATAAAATTTGATAATATTAATTCTATACATTTTATGTATCAAGTTGGGAGAAAATGAGCATTTAGATATATACCACAGAACATCTGTCATCAAAGAGTGAAACTGGAATTCAGGAGAGGAAATTGTACAGCACTTCCTCGATGAGATTACACAAGTCAATACATACGCTTCTTAGTATGTGCCAAGCACATAAAGTTTCCAGTCAGTTACTGCATAAAATTTGAAATTTATGTGCCAAGTGCATAAATTTCCGATCAGTTAAGTGCATAATTATGCACTAGGATTTCCTTGGATTTTATTCCAGTCTGACAGGATCATCAGATAAGAAAAGTGAGACCTAGTAAGTAACCAAATGTGCCAGCTCTTTTTTATGTCAAATATTGTATAAATAGCAAAACTGATAACCATCCTCCAATTACTTGCCCACTGGGCACAATTCTGTTGAGAGAAGCCCTTTCAAAGAACTGACAGAGACATCAATATGCAAGATCTTTATGATCTCATGAAGAAATTAAAGAAAATCAATCCCAGCATCCAATGAAACTTGGACAATTGATCTAGAAATGTCTTTCTATATTATGCTTTTCGTCCAACTAAAATTGGAATTAAGCTACATAGAAGTTAGACAAAAAAGTTCCATTCAATGAGTGTGCAGTCCAGGGATTGAAAAAAAAAAAAAATTGATAATTTACCAGTGGCAGAAACTGAAAACTTTATATTGGGTCTTTCAGACAGATATTTGACATAAAAAGGCTAACAAGCTTATAAGAAAGATAATAGGTGCACAAAAATTCCGGCAAGAGATGTTGATGCTGAAAGCACAAAAATGAATAAAATAAGTACTGAATTAATTATTTAAAAAAAAAAATTGATGAAAAATAGTTGGCAAACTAATTTATCTAAATAACTAAAGCTAGGAACAGTAGAATTGCTTAGCCATAATAATTAACAGTTAACTATTAGATTTCAGTGCCAAAAATAACAGTTAATACTACCATAAGCTTAAGAAAAGCACAAAGGAATTTTCTCCCAAGTAATTACCGCATCTGCATTTGTTGTTGACACACCCTCAGGAACTTTTTCCCGGTTACCAAGACAATAGAAATTGAGGTACTCTTGAGGATTTGAGTCCAGCTTCATTTCTCTCAGTTCCCTTGTAACAATAGTATACATCATCTGCATTGTCTGGCTCTGCAAAGTGCAAATATGTTAAAAAGTTAGACCAAATAAATTCTATGATTGTTGTTACCATTGTCATGTTCAATAGACAATTTCTTGAAAAAAATATGAAGGCATTAAATAGATTATGGTCATCCTCTTTGCCAAGCAAAAAGCTAAAAATAAAATCATACAACCCTATAGGTGAGCACCAATTCCAGAATATATACCAATTGAGCTGCTAAAAATGTCCATTTGCATTCCAATTAGTATATAGAAAATTGCTACAGACTTTCATTGTGTTCTCAGATCCTATAGTTATGTCACCAATAACTTTTGACTTTTGAATTAATAATTAACAAAGAACAGAATCTTATTGTTTTGCCACAGCAGAAGACACTATTATTTTTAAGATGGAGTTGGTAAGACAAGATTATGAGTCCATATGACAATTTTATTTCTTGCATATAAGCACTGACACTGCAGTTTTAAAGTTTGGAAAGTATAGCAGAACAAAACCTGCCAAAACAGAATTTCTTGCACAGTATTAGTCTTTGGATCACCCTCAGGCCACAATGGTATGATGACATACACTGCAAACCTCTCACGTGCTCTAATCTTACTAGCAATCTTTAATGCCAACTCCATTGGGATAAGGTTGTCAGCTCCTGCTCATACAATAACTGAAAAACTCAGAAAAAAATTAGGGAGGATAAGATACCAACTAATAATCTATGATTTTTACCATCTTTATATTGAAAAAGTAACAGAGAAATGAAGAATGAAGCCATATAGAAATTTTTAGCATGGTCAACAGGCTAAGATCACATATATAAGCACATCAATAACCAAAAAATAAAGAAAACCAAATTAAATATGAGCAATACTTTGAAAGCATGTGATTTGGTTTAGCGAAAAAACAAAAACTAAAAAGGAAGAAAACAGATAACAAAATAACAAAAGGTGTATTCCTTTGAATAACAAAATTTTTGGTTCTCAATCTCTAGGTACTTTGGAAATATTGTAGAAAACCAAAAAGATTAACATTCTGATGTGACAAAGATTGTCATTTAACCTGCATTTTTATATGATGGCCATGCATAAGATGATCCAAGAAAATACTGATTTTCAATATATATGTAATGCTGCGCGGATCTGATTGCCTGGATGTATGCTGTTTGAATACTCTTATCTATTATCACATCTTTTGCACAGATAAGGTTCTGCAAAATAACAAAGTCATTCAGAACTAAGAATAGTTATGCCACGGATGCTAAAATACACTCAAGTTGCCAATTAAAAATCAAGTATAGGTCACAACTTTGAAGCATCATCATCCGTGACTAATACATATATAACTTTCTAAATATTAAGTGAGAAAAGGTAGTCCATATACAAACCTGGGCTTCAATGCTATCAACAGTTTTTGGAAATCCTTTCACTGATCCTGAGTCAATGGAGCGGAAAATCTGTGGGAAAAAAAGCTCTCTAAGAATTAATAAATAGAATTAAGAAGCAAAACAAATAAATGTTCATTAATTTGCAATTTTCAATACGTTACCTGAACATTCCAGTTTTCAGAATCATCTTCATTGGTAACCCGTACAACTTGGTCATCCATTGGAACTATTGTAGTTTCATCTTCTGAAACAGATAGTTTAGGACTTAGGATCCATGAGATGCGCTCTATCTTAATAAGAGAATCATCATGCCAATGATTAATCCTTTTTAACTTTAGACTGAACTCAGACCACTTGGTTGCTTTCTTCCAACGTTGCTCAAAGTTTATAAGAACATCATATGCAGCAGGCCCATCTATTCTGCAGTGCAAGTCATGCCATGGTTGTCTTGGAGCCTTGGTTCCAGCCTGATGCATTCCAAAGAAACTTGTAAAAACCAAATAAAGAAGAACACATGCCTGAGTTTTAGTTAGAAAAATTCATGAATGATATCAACCAACAAGAAATATGATGAGAAATTCCAAACCTCACCTATTATGCTCATATGGAAATGGTACACCATAGAAAAAGTGCTGAAGTTTAACTAAAATGTTAATTTTGACCAACCACTCACAGGGTATGTAGGATTATGAAAATCGCCCTTGAACACAGTGTCGAGATCGCGAAATAGTCGATGCTCAGGGGTATCATACCGACCATCACAAAGATCAATACCTCCTATAAATGCTGTTACTTTTCGATTATTACCATATGCTTGTGTGTCTACAAGAACACATTTTTGATGGTGGGTAAAGATGGTTCCGACAATCTGGACAAAACAATCATATGAGAATTTTACCCAACGGTTTCCAAATTCAAAGAAACTTTATCAACAACAAGAAGAGAAACGATGAGATCCAAAAATAATTCAACAAATACATTTTAAACTTAGGATGAACTGACTTTGGTACCATTTAATCAAGACATCCATATGAACAAGTGCTGGAACCATAACAAAGACAGCAGCAAATTAGCAAACTGTGAAAATACAACTCGCCTGTTGTTTGATAATGCTAAGCTTACTACTTGCATAACGCGGTGCCAGCACACAATTTACAGATGAATGCTTGAAAAACTTCTTTGTTTCTTCATCATGCGTCTGCATCACTCCTGCCTGCACCACCAAATCCCACATCACGTTCTACTTATCTACACTTACTAATGCATCATTTACCCAATAATAAGTAAACAATAATACTTATCACTCCAATTCTATACTACTTTCTTGGATTTCTAGGCTACTTGGTGCCTTTTTTTGAGTACCATTTTTCGTTTTCCAAATAAAAAATCGTTAATGTTTTAAAAAATTGAATAAAAACATTAACAATTTTTTGAAAATTTGATTATCAAAATACTGATTTACCCATTTTCTATATTTTCAAAAGTGTTAGTTGCTTTATTTCAAGTGCTATGTCTAAAGTTTTTTCTAATGGATAACAAATAGCAAAATCTCATGAAAATTAGAAACTACAAAGCAGTATTGGCTACAAAACTCACCGTTTTGACGCCAAACTTATCATGGGAGGTTTTGTCATCCCAAACCAACAACAGAACTCTCACACCTTCTTCTGATTTGTACTTAAGCAGCTCACCAAGCGTCAAGTCACCGCCACGCGGCAGCGGTCGCGTCGGCTCTCTTACAAGCTTAATCTTATGAAACACGGACCAGCCAACAATGTACACCAAATGGTGAGCCTCTGATATCGCAAAACAAATATCCTCCCAGCACGTGCCTGGCTTAAAAACCTTCCTATCGTCCAGATGAATCTCAGGCTCAGGCAAAGATCCCGGGGTCACGTGAGCGTCTTGATACAGCGTCACGTGATGTCCCTTCCTCAACGGAAAATACGTGTGCCGAACGCCTCGCTGCTCAGGATCACCGGCGATGCCGTGGCGGTACAGCGGATTCTCTCCGCAAGGCGTGAATTTCAGCTCGAGATTTATGGCGGCGTTCGGCTTAGGCGGCTTGCCGTTGGAGCCGAAGAGCGGGAACCAGCCGGAGATGGACTCGCCGGTCGCGATCTTCTGAGCCGAGATTCTAGCCATGCCGATGAGCTCAGCGCCGAAGAGGTCGTTGTCTTTGACTTGAAATTCGAGGTCGAACACCGGGTGTGCCAAGGCGATGTAGAAGTGCTCGTTCCAGAAAGGATCCCGTGCGTTCTTGATGACACGTGTCCGCGCCACGGTGGCCTGCGGGACAACGACGGTGACGTAAGCGTCGCTGGTGATAAGTTTTCGGTGGTGGCGGACTGTACGGTCTTTTTCTCCTCGTCCGTCCACGTCAGCAGCGGAATCCGAAAGATTTGACTGTGATGGGGTTGTGCAAGCTTCACAGGCTGTCAGACAACTCCGGAGGCGTTGCGACACCAAGTCCATGTTTGGTAAGTTTCGTGCTTGCACGATCTTCAGGTCCAGGTCACCGTGAAGGTAGGTCGGCTGGCCCTGGCCCTTGCCGGCGCTGTTCTCTTGCGCCATGTAAACTGTCAGTTACTGCTAACGCTAATGTAATGGCCAGAACCGGAGGGAGAGGAAGCGAGAAGAGAGAAAACCGGAACTTAAAAGTGTAAAAGTAGGAAAATGTAATACGAAGAACAGGAGGGGGAGAAGGAGCGCAAAGAAAAAACCGGAATTTTATGACTGAGAATCGAGAGGAAGAAGAAACAGTGTGTCCCGTGCTGTGCTGTCTTTTGCGTATAGAGGAGAGTCTGGGCCTCGTGGCGCCAGGTTTTTACAGTAAGTAATGTTTGTTTATAGAGTTCAAATTGAACCATTCCATTAAAATATTATATGAAATCAAATGATTTTGATTTTATAAGACGATAAGAATGGATTGGAGGATCCAAGGATGGGACAAAGGAGTGTAGCAGTGAGTTTGTTTTGCTGAAGAAGCAAAGGGCACAAGATAGATACTATAGAGGGATTTCATCCGTGCGCGTTACAAATCCAATTTTGCAATTCAAGCTTGGGTTTCATCGCCTCCAAAATTGGGAAACTAAATGAACACCCTTTGAGGTTTACAGAATTACAAAGAAACCAGATTTTAAATTTTAATATTTCTAAAATTCAATAAAAATGACCATAGGTAATGAAATCTGCCAATTTTAACCAATGAAGGGTTAAAATTGGAAATTCATAACATGGTTTAGGTCGAATAAATTCTTTTGCTTTGGCTGGTTGATGATTGTCTGACATCATTCATGCATAATTCAGCTACACCTTTTATTTTTTAAAAACGTTAATTTAGATTAATTTTCATGTATTTTTGTATCTCATTTAAATTTATTAATCAAAATATGATTATTATATGTGTATTTTATATGTGAATTGAATGGATGATTTTCCTAAATTTTATTTCCAAGTTATTTTTGAATATTAATTTATATTATTTATAAGTTCTAAGTTATGAGGTATCTTTTAATGTTAATTCTGTGGATAATATTTTTTAACTTTATTTATTAATAAAAATTTTTAGTCACATTTATTTTTCTCCTTTGAAATTTAATAGTAATAACATTTTATAGTCTCTTTAGATATTTTATGGCATTTGCAGCTGTAATTTGGATCAATCATTAGGATATTTTAGTAATGTATGTTTATTGCATTAATATATTATAGCGTTTTCTGTCATTTTCTGCGGGGGTAAAACTGACTTTTCATAAAAGGAAACTAGAAGGGTTTCATTATCGATTGGGTAGAGGTGGTTGGCAGTTTGTTGATGAATTTTAATAACATTACATTGAAAAATAATTTTCTTTGTAATTTTACAAACCTTAAGGTACTTTAAAAATTTACCGCCCTGAAAATTACACTTCGTAATCAGTTTTTGACTTTTTTACGGATATTCTTGTTTTTGTAATTAAAGCGAGGAGACGTCAAATCAAATTTGCTTTTTGGGTTTATCTTGTAAGTTGAAAAAGTGTTTGATCCTAATTGATATTTTGGAAGGATAAACATACCTTGTCGGCGTCCTTAAGATATCAAAATTTCAAAACTAACACTTCAATCTTTATATTTTATATTGAAAAACTCACGTTACGCTTCAAAGTGTTTGTCAACTCAAACCTCATGGGTATTTATGGAATTGTGCTAATTGGAATGACAGATTCCCATGACAAATGCCTTCCAGATATTTTCAAAAGATGATTTTCAAAGTGGAATGATGGTGGGCAACGTTCTTTGTTTTGATGATGAATAATTTTGATAATGTGATGAAATGAAAAGGTGAGTTAGGGGGGTAGGGTTCCCGACCAAAAATGGTAATATGCTTTGGGGAACTCATCAAAAAAGGTCTAATCAATCCCAAAATAAATAAACATAAAGATACCCCGACTATCATTTACGATTGATTAGGCCCACAAAAATAACCAATCCGCCTTTTGTGGGACGTGGGTGTTTATTATGTTATGCACGTCTGGGCTGGACCAATTTCGCATAATTTTTGGTGGAGGAATAACAGGATGAGTAGTGCTAATTTCTCGTTCGATGAAATGACCCAAAGAAAATCTCATTTTCAATATCTTGTTTAATCACAATTCACAACTCAAATCTATTGCTAAAATGACTTTAAAAGATCAAACACACTAAAATCAACAAAAATGTGAAAAAAACAATTCAGATAATAAAATGTTGTTTTAAAATATGACGAGCACAAATCATAAAAGAAACCAAACTTGTTACATCTTTTGAACTGATGAACATGAATCATAAAAGAAACCGAGTTGACCAACTATACTCATTTCAGATACTAAGTTGATGTTCCAACAACATATTTTAGCATCTTTTAACAACTTATCTAAAATGATATTTTTATTTTTTAAAACTAACTTAGTTAGACAATCAAATAAAATATTGAATTTGTTAAAAATTAAAAGAGTCCAATAAGTTAAAATTGTTTTTCACTTATGTAGGTTTCAATTTTCTAGAAATTCATAGTAAGTTTAACAATCATACGCAAATGACAAAATGAACTTCTTCATGTTAAAAATTACATCTATAATGAGATGTTTGGTAATGTAATAAATTGAAAATTGTGTTACTGGCCGCTTTGATTTTAATTTGCACCAAAACGTATGAGTGATATGTGGGAGTAAAACGGGGTTGATTGGCCATTTGTTTGACGTAATTTCATTTGACAAAACAAAATGGATTATATCAAAACCAATGCAATGGTGGGGGACAAACAGGACTCGAATAACAATTGGCGAATTTAATCCATTCTTTGTAGTTTTTTCTGGGAAAATCTCATATTCCCCAACCAGAGACGTGCGAGAATCCCCAAACAGCAATCATCGCCTTGAAAGATTCTCTGTCTCTCAGATCAGAGACTCAGCCTCAGAATTCAAATTCTCAAACACCAGAATTTGGAACTGTCTCAACCTGGCCTCATTGGATGTCTGACAGCTATCGGGCTTCACTGTAATTTACCTACCATAAGGTATAACAGTTTCACCCTTGAATTTTTTTCATGCAATGATACTTCCCCTTTTTAAAAACTATGAAAAAAAATTAATTTGACAAGTAATCATGTTATAAAAAAATTACATGTCATGACCAGAATTTTTTTTGGGATTTTAAAAAAGTAAAAGAGACCATTAACAATTAATCACTCTACATATAGTTTTCAGTCTTCTTAAATGATTTAGCTTGTATACTATAACGTAAAGAGATACACATTCTGAGTATCAAAAAGAAAAGTGAGAAAGTTGTAGGAGAAAAATAGCATATTCATCATGCTTGGACTACTAGGATGGGCAATGCTTTGCGTGCATGAAGTAGTCTACACTTGAAGAGGGAGAGGAGGGTGACCCTTGTTTCTTCGCTTCCACAACAGTGCTTCTTTCCTTGGCTCTCCAGCAACCGCGGATGCAGAGCAATGAATGATAGTCTTTTCTTTTTCTTTATCTTTGTTATCTTCTTCTCCTTCACAAGCTCGCCAATCAAAATTCTCCAACATACCTCCTCGACTGCTCGTGTACTGCTGTACCTGACCCAAAAAGGGAACTCCTTTACCAACTTCAGGCTTATTGTCATCAATAACAATAATATTATCACCTTTTTTTTTCCCCTTAAATGGCTTTTTCTTCAACTCTTCAGGAGATAGAACTGGGGCAATTTCTTGGACTTGGGGCACAACTGGGTTGCCTTTGCCTTTGCTCTTACTTTGCTTCTTCTTATTGTTTTTCTTCTTCTTGTTCTTAACTTGTCCCATGCATGAAACTTTGGGCGAGGTTGGTTCTGGTGCTTCAAAGCTCCCACTCTTGGGTTTCCTTCGAGCCTCCTTGGGAACCAAGGATATGGTAGGACCATTAAACCCTTTTCTACCGGTAGCTTTTACTGGGCTGTGCGGTGGGCTCAACTGGAAGCTCACAGGCGATGCTGCTTTCGGTAGACAGGCCAATATATTACATTTAACTGTAGATGGTTCCTCCATAACAATCTGCTAAAGCTTCAGAAGTTATGGTGGAAGAGCGTTTACTTGACAGGGTCAAAATGTTGAAGACAGACAGAACATTGAGTACTGAATATATAAATGATAACTGAAGAAACCTTCATTGCCGGCAGAATATATAAATAATATATTCAGAGAGAAATTGTTATATTTATTTCGGACGGCGTTAAATGAATCGTGTGAATAGAAAAGATAAGCAAAAGAATTTAAATTATTTGTCCAAAACTAGATGTTAATCTGCTTCAATTCTATCGATTCAGATATTCAAAACCGAACACAAAAGAAACAATTTCAAAGTCAATTATGAGCTTAACCATAGAAAAGGCCAAGAGGGGACCCTATTTATATGATTCTCATTCAGATATTTAGTACAGGAAAACAAATTTGCTAATGGGTTGGTTGAATAAACTTCAAAAATGTCATTCTAAAATGTCCACAACGTTTCAGTGCTGTGTATACCTAAAATGGGTCAGCCTGGACCTGAGGAGAAACCCAATATCAAGCAAATCGTTCAGAGAAAAAGCAAAGTCCAGCAAGCTGTCCATCATGAAAAGTTTCCTAAAAACTCTCCAGTACTAGTAGTATAAATATTATACACTTAAAAGAGCCACTAAATACAGTTATAGCTGATGATCGACCAACTTCTGGATAATTATCAAGCAGTTTTCCACCTCAAGATTTGATGACCTAACCGACTCCAGGGTATTCGGTTTGAAAACTCTCGCCAAGAACAGGAACTTTTGGTCGCTTTTTATAACGAGAAAGATAGTCTATTGTACAAGAATAGATGATAGCCTTTCCTTTTTTTGTAGGGTCTTTTGATCTTTTTGTCTTTGAAAAGGACTCCTCATGGCACTAGCAACATTCGCTTATTGTTTTGTGCGAGTACTTCTGTCATCTTTTCTGCTCCTATCATCCTTGGTGCTCTTGTCGTCCCTACTAGTTTGTGTGAACTGACTAGTAGATGATGGTGAGTAGCCGGGGGCACTTGGAGAGTATCCTGCATTTGGACTGCTTGGAAAAAAAAAAAAAGGTAATAGTAAGAACCAGACACTGTACTTTTGGGTTAAATTAATGCCATAGAAAATGCTATTTTAAGAAGTTGGATTGTAGTCTCTGCTTACCTATACTGCGGAGAACTTGGGCTATAATCAGGACTTACCCCAGAATTATATGGACTGCAAATTAAACACAACAAAGGCAAAGCATTCTAAGCAACTGAAGATATGCAAATCAAATCTCTAACTAAAGCCCCATAAAATGAATGCTGGATATTATAAAGAGCAAGAAGCTACCTGCTAGGACTGTATGACGGGCTTGAAGGAGAATAAGAGGGAGAAGTAGGTGAATATGATGAGGATGTTGGGCTGCAACAAAAGACGTATTAATGACATATATAATGATGATGACAACAACAACAATGCAACCAAGAACGACAGATAATAAGGCAGGCTGAATAGTGGCATGAAAAGTAACTTCGAAGTGCAAAATACTATGAGAAGCTACATCCAATCAAGAAGATATGGCATTTTGTTAATTAGAAAGAATATATTTCAGCACATGTTTCATCACAACTCACCTGTAATTTGGAGACGTAGGACTATAAGGACTAGCAGGCGACAATCTTGGACTGCTTGGTGAATATGCCAGAGACGGACTGTATTTGACAGACTGAGGATTGTAACTTGGTGACGTAGGGCTATAGGTTGGTGAAGTTGGGCTATAACTTGGGGAGGTTGGGCTGTAACCAGGAGAGGTGGGACTATAGGCTGGAGAAGTGGGACTATATGATGGAGATGTAGGGCTGTACGAGGGTGAGGTTGGGCTGTACGAAGGTGATGTGGGGCTGTAGGAAGGAGAGGTTGGGCTGTAAGACGGTGAGGTGGGACTATATGCTGGTGATGTAGGGCTGTATGCAGGTGAAGTGGGGCTGTACACTGGAGAAGTGGGACTATAGCTTGGTGAAGTTGGACTGTAACTGGGAGAGGTGGGACTGTAACTTGGTGACGTGGGACTGTAGCTTGGAGAGGTGGGGCTGTAACTTGGTGAGGTGGGGCTGTAACTGGGTGAGGTAGGCGAGTAAGATGGACTTGTAGGAGAATAAGCCGGACTGGTTGGGCTATAACCCGGAGAACTAGGACTATAGGTTGGTGAAGTAGGGCTATAGCCTGGTGAGGTGGGGCTATATCCAGGTGAAGTGGGACTATATCCTGGTGAGGTAGGACTATATCCCGGGGATGAAGGACTGTAACCTGGCGATGAAGGACTGTAACCTGGAGATGAAGACGGAGAGAAGGCCATTCCACCAACATAAGGAGAAAACTGAGCATCTGTAACGGGTGACAAACGGAGATTCGGGCTCAGCAAGTAACTTGGAGACATCATGCCCTCATGAAAAGGAGTTCCAGAAATTGGAGAACGAGCAGGCGTCATGCCAAACTCCAGACCCTCCATATAACTAGGGAGCTGAAGTTCAATAGCATTCTTTAGCATCTCATCATTGAGATACAAGGAACAGTCTCCTGTCCCAATTGGAGCTAGCTGACCTAACATTATGTTCTCAGTGACACCCCTCAAATAATCTGATTCAGCATAAACTGCAGCATCAAGAAGAATGTCCACAGTTTCTTCAAATGAGCACCTCATCATTGGACCAGTATCATTTCGATTGATTCCATGACGAGTGATGGCCATCAAATGGCCACGATACGTCATGGTATCACAGAGGATAGCCAGATGTCGGTAATTCACATAAGATCCATCAAAAGATATCACCACTCGCAATTCATCCAGTAAGGCTCGACGAACAGCCTCAATCCCAAGAACCTCAATAACTTCAATTAAGTGATTGCTTGTTGTCCTCCTTGCATCAACATCTTCATGACACATAACAGCTAAAAGATTGACGCCTTCTGTATCCAACATCCACTCATCCTCTGATTTAAATCCTTGGTTCTCATCAAACTTGTTTATTTTACCCTTTTTAATAAACACCTTGTTGATATCTGGAATGCCTCGAAGAGCCATTTCTGTAAGCATGTTACTCTCGATCTTTTTCAGGAAAACATCATCTTCAGCTGATTCATCATTTAGCTCCCCTTTTGGGGCTTCATCATTCATGATACGAATACGAAGGATAAGCTTTTCAGCATTGTCATCATTAAATATACAAGTCAAATCATCATCAAACTCAAGATTGATCTTCTCCGCAATTGCAGCCATACTTAGCTTCTTATCAACCATCATTTCACGATTCAACTCAATGCGAAGCAACCAAGGAGAAATTTTTTCAGGTGCAATATCCTCATCTGGCATCTCATAATAGGACTTGACAAATTCAACATCCTCTTCAATTATTGTGCTCATAGGGTCAGGATCATACCATACTTCTGTAGCTTGAGTAACACTACGGAGAGTGGTATATTCCAAAGCACATTGAACATTCTTGGCCCTTTCCTTCGTTGAATTAACTTCAGGTTTCAGATAAACAGAGAGAGAAGGTGTCTTGATTTTCTTGGCTACATTAATAATTTCTCTCAACCTAGGAACACCAAGGGTAACATTCTTTGCACTCACACCAGCATAATGGAAAGTGTTAAGAGTCATCTGAGTGGCAGGTTCACCAATGGATTGTGCGGCAACACAACCAATCATTTCCCCAGGTGCTACTAATGACTGTAAAAATCTGGACTCTATCTCACCTATAAGCCACTCAAATGCTTCACGAGTAAGCCTGTGCTCCTGCAACACCCTTTTACTAGCAAAAGTGCTACGCAGCAAAATATTGAAGAATAAGGTGGCATTCTTTTGAGCCTCCACGCTCAATGGATCTTCACCAGGGACCACCTTCAGCCGCTCCTGAAGCTTATCAATAGCTTCCACCACTTCCATTGGGTGCATATCAGAAGGCCTCCGTGGATCAACCTTGAAAGTCTTTTGTGCATTCCAAATAAGTCTCTTAAGGTTAACAGGCATCGGCCACGAACTATCACCCGAGGTTGCAATCTCTGTTGCAAGCTGGTACCTATCTGCTTCAAGCTTCTGAACCTCAGCATCAAATACATCTTGTAACTCTTTGATTGATTTCAAATCATCAATAAATTCTTGCAACATATAATTCGGATTCCAGTTTTCTGAATCCATCTCAAATCTGAAAGTCTTGTTAAATTCTGACTTCTTCATTTTTAGAGAATCCAGTGTCTGTGTTTCTATCCAGACTGCATCCATACCATCTTCCCCATAGAGAAATTGGATAACATCACCCAATGAATTCCTAACAGTGCCATCATATTTAACCATTATATCTTCCATTGCCTTCACCAGTCGCCTCTGGATATAACCAGTCTCCGAAGTCTTAACTGCAGTATCTATTAGACCTTCCCTACCACCCATGGCATGGAAAAAGAATTCCTGTGGAGTCAATCCACGCAGGTATGAGTTCTCCACAAACCCTCGACTCTCCGGCCCATAGTCATCTTTGGTGAAATGAGGCAATGTCCGATCTATGAACCCAAAAGGGATACGCTTACCCTCCACATTTTGCTGCCCCACACACGCAGTCATCTGTGATATATTGATAAAACTCCCTTTGGATCCAGCTGTCACCATTGCCTTAAGATTATTGCTCTCTGACAAACTCCTCTGGGCACTGCTTCCAGCATCATCACGAGCTTTATTCAATACCTAAAGATTGCACGTAAATCATTATGCAATTATAAGTAGCCAAAACAGAAGAGTAAATAAAAGAACTAATTCTACTTTCGCACCTGGTTCACTTTGTTTTCAAATGACTCCATAGTAGTTCGGCCAGGTTCGGCCTCCAAACTTTTCTCTTGAGCTTTCCTAATAAGATCTTTCACCTCATTTTTTGCCTTAGCAATGGTTTCATTAATTTTTTCCATTGTTGATGCATCAGCGATTGTATCCCCAATCCCGATGCTAAAAGCATTCTGCAAAAGCCAATAGTTAACAAGCCACTGTGTATGTCCCAAAAATTTGCGGGCTGCATCTGGACCAACCTCCTCCCTGGATGCATAAAAATTTTAGAAAGGCCAAAAGTAGAATCTGCAAGAGCAACTTCTTTTAAGCATAAACAACAGTAGTAGTGCAGTTGCACTCCGAACTTTTGTCATGCTCTAGCTTGCATATAGAAGCAAATTATCCAAGTTTCAACTATGCATAACACTCCAGGTTTTTCTCATAGTATTTATCATGATCTAGTTTGCATTAAGAACTAAATTGTATAACTTCAACTTTTGAAAGGGTTTTTCCTATTTCAATGTCTATCTTTCCCAAAGATTCCCATTTGGAAATATTTAATCATGTTACAAGAATATTCAAAATATTTGCTCAGCATACTCTGGCAATAGTTCAGCAACTCACACGCATAGAACTTACCAAATAACATGAATAAGACTTCCAGTGGATGTGCCAAGTGTCTTCTTGCAAAGGGTTCCAGAAAGTAGCTCTCCTTTTTCTATACGGACTAGTGTATCCCCTATAGTAAGTAACCCTTTGTCTGCCTCTGAGTGCCAGGCAGCAGTTCTCATCAGATTTATCTGCTTAGGGATGATGAGGTTAAAAACTTGTTTTCCAGTCCAAAGAGGCCGTGGTTTCAAAATTGCTGGTTGAGGAATTTTGCCATCAAAATCCTCCCACCACATCAAGATGTTCATAAAAACATCCTGCAAAAACAAAGAAAAAATAAGATCTCCATAACTAGAAACCATAACATAAACTACTCAAATGGAGTAAAATGAGGGTTGTCACTATCACCTTCTCTATGAAGGTATCCCTTTTCGTGATTTTACGACATCCTAACAGTGTGTCCTGGACAATTCCCATTACAGGCCGATTTGATTGAGGGGAAACAATGCACTTTGGCACCATCATTAACTCCAAAACTTCTGCTCTAGTCTCAAATGACTGAGGAACATGCATGTTCATTTCATCGCCATCAAAATCAGCATTGTATGGTGAAGTAACAGACAAATTAAGGCGGAAAGTTGAGTATGGCATAATCTTGATTCTATGCCCCATGATAGACATTTTATGGAGACTAGGTTGACGATTAAAAAGAACAAAGTCTCCATCATTCAGGTGCCGCTCCACCTGCAATCAAAGGAGCAAGAGTTAGCACCAGTGATAGAAAGCCAATGAAAATTTCAATCAGTCAGGGATAGTGCCTTGTAACCAAGCTCCAAGTGGTGATCACTACTTTTCTTCAAGTAACGAAGATCAAGCCTTTGACCATCATCCCTAATGATATACTTGGCACCAGTTTTGCCAGGTGGAGGATGTGGCCCATATTCAACAAGCTCCTTTAACCTATTTTTATAAATGGAAAAAACTCCAATTATGGCAAATATCAAAAAGACTAGCAAGGATAAATAGAAAACGAAAGGATATATACCTTTCAATGTTATATGGAGTCACAGTTTCTGGATATGTGAGATTTAATGCAATACTCCATGGCACTCCCAGTTGATCGATGTTGATGGTAGGATCAGGTGTTATAACTGTCCTGGCTGAGAAATCCACTCGCTTACCCATCAAGTTACCCCTGATACGTCCTTCCTTTGCCTTAAGCCTACTACATATAGATTTAATAGGTCGACCTGATCTTTGTGTAGCCTGAAAAATAAAGAGATACTTCAACAATGACCCAATGACCAGAATTTAAGAATATATGTATACATGTAACTTATATATGCATAATTGCATATCTGTGCATGTGGGTCTCTCTGCATAATTATGTGTTTAAGCAAACCTACCCTTGGCTGGCCAGGCAATTCATTGTCAAAATACGTGGCTATGTGGAACTGCAAGAGTTGTGCAAATTCAGATATGATATGTGCAGGGGCCCCATTCCTTTCCTGTCTCCTCAAATTCTCATTGTGCCGAATAATCATCGCCAATTGATGAGTTAAATCATCCTGGATTAAGAAATAAATAGTTATCAACATTTGTATAAAGCATCAGAGAGTTTTTCTTTCTTTCTTTCCACTTTTAGTATTTACTAAAACATTAATTAATGAATTTCACCGATAAAATCTCCATGTTCCATGCAAAAATAAAAGCAGTACTTGCTAATCTGAGATGATCAATTAAGTTGAGAATCCTGCAAACGTGAGAGAGCAGAAAAAGTAGAGACTTGCCTCACTCCTGGAGGAGGTATCCATCATCACAGAAGGCCTCACAGGAGGTGGCGGAATTGGGAGGACCTGCAAAATCATCCAATCTGGACGGGCATACTTAGGATTTAACCCTAACAGTAAACAGTCTTCGTCACTTATCCTCTTTAGAACACTAAGTACCTGAAATACACAAAACAAATATTAGCATCATGCAACAAAGAAGTTAAAATGAAGGCACAAATATTTTACACGTTGAATGTGTTACCCTTTCTGCAGTAAGTGTCTGTTTTCTTTCAACTGGTTCAGGAAGTTGTTCTTGATCATCATTCTTCTTCCTTTGAGGCTTGTACTCGGCTAAAATCTTCATCCCTTCAATGGTCAGCTTTGGTTGCTGAGCACCACAACCGCCCCGACTTTTTTTAACAGGTTCATCAGTATCTTCACCTTGGATATTAATCTCATCACCGCCTTCACATTTAGTTTTGTTTTTGCATGCATCCAGAATCTTTTTAAGCCTGTTCTTAGGATTCCTTATTTTCAAGGCTTGCTTAAACTTGTGGTCTTCCTGCTTGAACAAGAAACATAACACACATGAAACAGATAATAACTTAAGATTGAAAAGACCAAAAAAGAAACCCACATATAACAACTTTATCTGATCTGTCTTATGGAAAACCAAATAACATGATTAAGGGAAATCTTTCCAACAGCTTAGACAACCTAATTAACAAAGAAAGGCAATTTCAAACTGATATTTGAAAGCATACTAACATCCACCATGATCAACTGCCAATATCTTTTTTCCCGTGACACTCTAAAAGTTCTTTTTATAAACAAATGTGAAATTTTGCTTTAAGGTATTATATTGCATTCCTTGATGCTAGTGCAGAAACTAGTACAAAAAATCACCAATATGATCCATGGCAATCGCTAATCACAATTCCAAAGAACTGTCACATTCTAAATAGATGGCAAAATTGTAGAATCTATGAATGAACAATTCATACCAAAACCAACAAGGTATCTTTCTAAGAGACATAACCAAGGGTAACTTTACCTCATCAGCTAGAATTTTCGAGCAATTAAAGCAAACACTTCGCATAATACTGAGCACAGTCTTCATAAACCCGATGTGAAACATGGGCTTGGCAAGCTCCAAGTGCCCGAAATGACCAGGGCACTCAGCCATGTTGGCAGTACACGTCTCACACTTCATCTTCCTATCAATTGTACCAAGTCGAGGGTCACTTAGACCGGCTGGCTTCGGCTTTCCCCTCTCAGTTGTTTCACTGTGCTCAATCTGGATCACTGACATTTGCCTCTGTATACACCAAACACCATTTATTAAATCACCAATCAGTTAAAAGAACATCAGAACTGCATTTAATTGCTAAGAAATCATAGTACAAGTACGAAAAATAGGGAATATTCCCATCAACCAATAATGAATTTAAAGCCTAGCACCCCATTTTACAAGCTATGCAAACGCCGATTATTCAATCACAAATCAGCTAAACACATCAGCTCTGAGAAAATCATAGTACAAGTGCTAAAAATCTGAATACAAGGCCTAGTTTGTTTCGTTTTACTCTAATTTTCTCATCAACCGAAAACTAATTCAAACCCTAGCACTCCATTTCATTACAGACGCTATGCAAACCAACCGTGATAAAACGAACAAACGAGAAATTAGAACATCTCAACAAGTAGCTGAGATTCCAAATTTCACTCTAATCTTCAATCTTGTGAATTCTCAGCAACCAAACCAAATTGACTACTAAGAACAATGGCAGAAGGGTCGAGAAAATTACAATCTCGTCAGGGCTGAGAATGCCGAACTGGACACACCGGACCTTGGCGACCTCAGCCGGGGAGTACGGAAATCGCGTATCCATGACTGTCGAATACAGAAAACCCTAAACTAGGGTTCAGAAGAGAAAATGATAGCAGAGAGTTGTTTTTGAATTGAATTTCCTTTTTCTTCTTCTTTTTTTTTCTTTTTAAATTATGGTCATTCTTTGTTTTCAGTTTCTGTTTCTTTTTTCGAAATCGTATAAAAATAATTTTGACAGTAGGAGAGAGATCGAGATGCCGATCCTCTGAAACTACAGAGAGGCTCAAAGAGATAAATGCTTGACCCCTCATGTCTATTTATAGAAGAAATGGCAGCCTAGGTTAAGCGACCGACTTTATTTTCGTCGTCTGACTAGAATACCCTCACTGGACGCAGCGTTTAGCGTTTCTAATTTCTTCTGGATCCTCCATAAGGTGTCAAATATGTGGGCCGCGCCAGGCCCCCACCATTTCCAAGCGGGCTGAGTTGGGCATATTTTAAGCTTTTGGGTCTTAATTTTATTATAAAGCCCAATTACCCTTTGCTTCCAATGTCATAAAAATTGTTTTAAATTTTACATCTGTCAATTGAGTATTTTTCTTTTTAAATATAAAAGACACCAATAATTTATCTTTAAAAAATTATATAAAATAATATATGTGTCCTTGGTTTTTTTAATATTTTTACTAGTTTTATTTAAATATAAATTTGGAGTGATTCTATATAGGTTTTATATATTTATCCAATATCTCCATTTTCTTTATCAAATAATGGTACAATTTAAATATAAGATATATTTTCTTACTCTTTATTTTGAAAATCAAATTTTAAATTAATTAAAATATTATGAAATTAAATTTTTATTGTTTGACAAGCTTAAAGCACATGCAAAGCGGCATGTATGCTAAACATATTGTATTTGTGTAGTTTATGTTACATGATAAATTAATGTATCAGATTTTATAAGAGTCTTAAAGACATCTCATAACCGTTTGATTTTGATTATATTTTAATTATTAAAATATCATAATATCTTTAAAATAATTACTTATTTATTTCTTTACAATATAGAATTTTATATTTTTTTTCATCCCATGTAATTATAGTTGATCACTACAAATTGGTATGAAAGATGTAATAATTTGATGTAATTATTATCAGAATTTTATTAAATTAAATAGGTATGTAATAAAGAAGATTAACAAAATATTTAAAATTATAAGAGAAGTCGTTAAAAGATCAGAAAGTTAGCAAAATCCTCCATAAATTTCCTTGTTCCTATTCATAGAGGCATTTTTTATTAGTATTTTGGGTAATGTTATTAATAATAAAATTGAATATTCAATTTTTGACCTAAATTAAGGATATTTTTTTTTCTAAATTATATATCTAAAAATTAAGATATCATAATCCATTTGCTTATGATTTTTTTGAATGCCCCTAATAATAAACTAAAATATCATTCTTCCTCAGTTCTTTAAGAATCAAATCTAAACTAAAAACTTCATCTTTGAGCCTTCCAAAAAATTTAAAAGTAGCAACAAATTGATTTGGTATTCAGTTAATATTACAAATAACAATCTATATAAATAAATTTGTCTACAGTTGGGTTGAGATAGAGATGGTTTTGAGAAGAGAGAGACCATTAGATAAAGAAATTTCAAATTGATTTTTAAGGTTAAAAATGTTTTAATATTGAGTTCGTATTTTTTTATCTTTTATTGTTGAAAGAGTTTGTGATGTGTGAAATGGATTAGTATAAGTGTGAAAATGCTTGAAAATTGACTAATTTTAGTTGAAAATGATTAACGTGAAAGACGATGAGTGTTAGATACGACATATTAAGTGTTGGATATTTATTCTCGAATGTTTGATGTCGGTCATTGAATATTTAATATTTGTTATTGGATGTATGATTATGTTGAGTGTTTATGGTTGAATATCAGAGATCTGATGTCTGATATTATTAGTGTTAATTGTTTATGTTCGTCACTTGATATAACACATCTTTAACCTTTAAAATACAAAATTTTTATATTTTTAACCAACTAAATGCAAAAATCTTCAACAACTATTCATTTTAAAGTTTATTATATGTTTTTACCAAAACAAAAAAAAAAAGGATAAAATTTTAAAAAAATTATGTTGAAGAAAGAAAGAAGGAAAAAAAATTTAAGAAATTTATTATTGAAAGTTAGATAAAGAGTAATATTATTGATATAAAATTTATATTTAAATCCTGATACGATGATATTATATCATATGAGTAATAAAATAAATTTATCAATATTTATTATTTTAACTTTTTATATCCACCTTTTATCCCTCGTATAATATCAAATCAGTTGACCATACTTCTACGTGTCTCTTGTAATAAAAAGTTGGGAAACATTACTTATAGATAAAAGGCATTGAAGTAATTTCTCAAACAAAGGATCACACGTTTAAACTTTGAGATAACAATTTTGTGTGTGTATGTGAGAGAGAGTCATTTACAAAAGACCCCTTGATTTGGGTCGAAATCAAAATTTTGGAAATTGAAGATTTGCAGATATTGGGCAATTGGAGTTGGTCTCCTTGTTGACTGATCCGGCTGTAATTTTTAGAAAAATCTAATTTCAAT
>JANKKB010000677.1:50069-73331 GCA_026225775.1 Bursera palmeri
AATGGAAAATTTTTCTTTATTTTTTTAAATTAAAAAAATTAGAATTATGAGAAAGTATCTAACGTTTTATTTCGGAATCTAGCAAAATCTTTAATTTATAATTTCTTTTAGGGTGGGGTTATATCGACCCCAAAAATCACTCTAAACACCCCAATTTTCCCAAAAAATAAAAATCAATAAGTTAAATTATTATTAAGAGTAAGAATCACCGTAATAATAGTTATTGAGATACAATTACTTCCTATTAAATGTATAAATATATATATATATATATATATAAACTTTTTTTTACGGTCATAATCATTATTATTATTATCACTATTCTATTTTTTAAATTACGATTCACAATTTTTTAACTTTTAAGAATCTAATTTTAATCTATCATATTTAATACATCTATATGTTTTCCTTTTACATTCTTGACAACCAAACAAACATGAAGGATATTTAATCTTGAAAAACTTCTCAAGTAGATTCTGATATAGTTTTTGTTATGGATTTTTTTGAGACGGAACAGATCATAGAGATTTCATTGAAGATTAAAAAAAAAAAATCACAGAAATTTATCTTAGATTCAAGAATATGTAAACGTATGTAGGTGTCTAGAAAACAAGTCCATTGATTTAACCTGACGTGTTTACAAAATTAATGAAATTTTAGAATAATAATTGTTTATTTATCCATTTTTTTAAGGATATATAAGGTAACAAAATTGGTGTATAGAACAGATTTTAAATTTTTAAATTTAGATAAAGGGTTTTTTAGAGTAATGGGGTGTTTAAAGCGTTTTTAGAGTTCATATTGTAGTAGAACTTTCCATTGAGTTCTCTGGTTTGTTGAATGCTTGAACCTATTTTGCTGTGATTGGTTGAGCTTGATTGAGAAATGTCCATTTCTATTATTATTGAAATCCATGAATTTGTGAGAAATGGAGTTAGCACATTATGGAATTCGGATGTTTGCTATGCTCAGTGTAGTCGGTTTCTACTTGAAAATTTAGGTTACACCAACCAGTCAAAGCCTTGAAATGCTATTCACACAAGCAAAGACGAGTACAACCCACCCCAGCAGGCTCATACATTGCTGACTTCTAGGGAAATAACAGGGCAATTCTGCACAGAAAATCATTTTATCAGATACAGTTGAAAGGTAGGTTGGATTAGTGGATTTGGGGTTGGTTATGGATGTAGTTATTTTTGGTATTAATATTTGATGTGTTCTATCGTATTGTACACATACAGCATAGTGTTAGCAAAACAAATTAGAAAAAGGTCTTCCGAAGATGAAGCCATCAAAGGTGGAACCTGAAAGCACTGTTGCAAAGACAAAAAGGGTAGTTGTTCCCCTGCCACCACCTCCACCACCTCCACTACAAAGATTCTGGGTCCGGAAGACTATCACAAAGAGCATAACAAACCAAGAGATTGCCAGGTATTGGAGGCAGAAGCGCATTGATGAAGAGGATCACCTCCTTGCTGCTATCAAGGCTGCAGCGACTATCAGGGCTCGAAATTTCTCGGTAGGATCTTATGCTACTGTTATGTGATTAAGCAAATACCTGCAGATAGGGTGTTGGTTCTGTCTCTATATAATTTCTCAACATATAGTGTCTCTGGCTACATCAAAGAAGTTTACATTATAGGTAGCGTTGTGATATAAGTTAATGGTGCTCAAACAATTAAGATCTCACTGATAACATTACTTGGTTCATAATGAAGAGAATTGGAATAGATTGTAAGCTTGAATGAGCACATAGCTTTTACTGATGCGGACTCTTGGCCGGTCCAGTAACAGTCTAAAGGTCAGTTAGCTGGCCATCTAAGTGTCATAGTTAATGGTCAATTGTGAGCATGACTAGGGAACAGAGGCGCAAAACAGAGGTGTCTTAAACAATTTGTTGGAGGGAAGAGAGATGACTTCAACAATCTTTTGTCAAAGATCGTAAACACACGTTAGGAAATTCTTGATATAGTTAGTTGTCACAATCTAAAATTGCACAAATTCCTCTTTCCTTATCTTTTGCTTGATACCGTTAAGAAATTGTGTCAAACCCAAACCCAGATATGATAACAAGTGGATACATCTTAATTTTCTTCCCTATTAGTAGATACTTACAGAATGTTCATGGCCTTCTGCTGATACGCATGATATTCATGTTAATTCCTGCCGTAGATGGTGAAGTGATCAACAAACCTCAGGCTGCTATTTTGGCCTTACCGGCAGTTTACTAAGTTAGTCTAGCATCATACTCAAGGCACAACTGCAGGTTTAATTGTCTCCTGATAGGGGTTAGATTAGCTTATGATACTCTTAACCATGCTTAACAATTTGAATTTCTTAATCTTGTTAAAAATTGTTTCTGTACAGGAGGAAGACTACAAGCAGTTCGTGGATTCCTTGAAGGATGAGGACAATGATCCTATTGACAAGACTGTTCCTGCCGCCAACAATAGCAAAAAAGCTAAGAACAAAGAAGTGCGAGTGGGAATCAAGGACTGGTTAGTTGAATTTCCATACAAGGAAATTTCTGATATCATAATTTGATGCAGAATACTTTCTTTCCAGTAACAAAAATTTCAGTGAAATTAGTACAGCAGCACAAGAAATGCTTGATTATAGACTATTTTGTTAAGGTTATTCTAACATTCTCTTGTTTAAACAATTGCAGGTGGACAAAGAGCAAGTATGCATACCTGAACCAACCTGCTATTGCAACCATGGAAACTCAAGCTCCTAAAAGAACTTCTACTTACATGCCCAATTGTTTTACTCATAAGCCTGTTCCTCTGTATCCTACATCTCTTGGAGTCTTTTAGACCATTCGAAGCTCCTTGATCAATTGATTATATGAAATTTGATTGCTGTGCTTGAATTATTGTATGTATTACCGTGAGGTGAGGTGTTACTATTGAATAAGCGTGCTCGCATTTCTGCCATCTTTGTGCATTCTAGTTCTGCTCTCCAATAGCCAGTTTTCAGTTACTCGTTCAGTGACTTATGCATTGGACTTCCCCAAAATTGGTATTATTAGGCAGGCTAATTCAATATCATCCAAAGAGATTTAGCCTCATAAAAGCCACATAAATCACTGAAACTTCTTAGGCAGTAGCATTGTATCAAAAATCAACTTTCTTCATTAAACAGTGTTTAGTAGTGCTATTATATTCAATTCTATTATTTGCGTTCAGGTATTTCCTCTCATTATCATGAAAATTTATATAAGAAACTAATATATATATATATATATATATATATATATATATATATATATATAAATATAAAATATTAATAAATTATATTATGGGTTTGATTTATTTAAATGTCTATAGTTGTATAAAAATTATCATTATTATATTTTATAAGATTTGATGTAAGAACAAGTTAAACAACTATTAAATAATTTTTAATAATATTTACATAACTCCAAGATTATAGTATAACGATTTAAAAAATAAAATAGTAAGTTATAGACAAATACGTCATAATATAATTATTTAAAAAATAAAATATTAGATTATATATAAATATGTTATAACTGTATGTTACTAGGATATTTTAGATAATTAATTGAGAGACAGATAATTCAAACATTTATATTCCTATGAAAGATAAATTTTATATAAATAAAACATTTAAAAATATCTAACGTTTGAGGATAAATTAAATTCACACTTCCGATTAAAAAAAATCGAAAAGTACCAGATATAAAAACGTGTAAATGAAAAAAATAAGGAAATTGTTTTCTTTATTTTTTGGATGTTTTTAAGATATAATCTACTTTCATTTATTGTGAAGTCTTTTAAAATCTTTTACATGCCTCATTTTCAGAAAATTGATTAATAATTATTAAAAATTTGTATCACAACCAAGAAAAAATTTATGAGTTAACTAATTAAATAATTTAAGATTTATATAATTTCGAAACTAATTTTTATTTTTACATTTAAAAAAATTATTATTTTTAAATTAACTAATTTATATTAAATATTAATTGTCAAAGCTTTTCTAAAGTCTTGAATAAGATCAACTTAAATTACTGAAAAAACAGGAATAGAAAGAAAAAAACAAAAGCAAGTAGGGGTAGAATAGGTAAAAAAATACAAAAATGATAGCTAACGCTGTAACGCTGCTGACGTGCAGCCGCGTAAGACAAATGCTCATATGACTGGTCTTCAAGAATTAATAATAATAAAAATAAAATAATTAATAATTAAATAATAATAAAAGAGGGGCACACACAGCGACTCAGGAAGAGAAAAAAAAAAAAAAAAAAAAAGCGCGTACTTGGTTAGTCGTCTTATAACNAAATAATTAATAATTAAATAATAATAAAAGAGGGGCACACACAGCGACTCAGGAAGAGAAAAAAAAAAAAAAAAAAAAAAGCGCGTACTTGGTTAGTCGTCTTATAACTTCTACAAAATCGTTCATTCAATTCAACTGCCTTCTAGATCTCGATCTTCGAAAACCTTCGTTTCACGGATCGAATTTTGAATTTGAATTCCGGAATTCCCAAGTCACGCGAAAATGGTGAAGGCGAGGCATTCGCGACTCCCGCCGCGAAAATCGTCGTCGTCGACGTTGATTCTCACGGTGTTGATTATGTTCACGTTCGTGATTCTGATTCTTCTTGCTCTCGGAATCCTCTCGATGCCTACCACCTCCGGCCGCAAGGCCAACGATCTCACGTCCCTTCAACGCAAATACGAGAAGTAGGTTTGGTTTGGTTTATCTTAGTTATTTTCTTAAGTTTTGCTGTTGAATTGGAGGGCGATATTGGTAACTTTTACTGTTGCATTTTTTTTTCGCATTTTTTTGTTTGTTTTGTTTTCAGGAGTGAAGGAGATGATGAGAGAGGAGAGCAGTGGGTAGAGGTGATCTCGTGGGAGCCTCGAGCTGTTATTTATCATAATTTTTTGGTCAGTTTTTCTCTTTTAATTCCTTTTTATCCGATTTGGACTTGGAAATGTTGCTTATGTCGATCATTTTGATATAATTCTTACACTCATGACACATGTGAATGCGACGAATGAGCAAAACGACGCCATAATTGCGGTTGCATTTTTTTTTTGGAGTCAATTATTTGATGAACTCGCTATTTTGGTCTGTTTGCTTTAGTTACTGGTTGATTAGGCAACTAACAGTAGACTTACAAACTATGGATACAAACTCAATTCTAAGAAATGACGTGCATTATATGATTGGAGATAAATATAAAAACTTAATTACATTAATTAAGGGCGATAATGTTGCAATCATGCGATGTTGCTACATCAGTGATAAAATTGAGTTTGTAAGTGTAACACTACTCTTGATTAGGCTTATGAAAAGTAAGAAAAGATCTACACTTACAAACTTTATATATAAATTTTTATATACAAATCGATGTCATAAAATGAGTGAATGAGTGAAATAAAAATCAACTTAATAGATGAGAAATAAATGAGGATGAATGATGTGTCAATTAAAGAGTTATGCCACATAGTTTATATACAAAGTTTGTATATGTAGCATTACTCGAAATGTAAATTTGTAATTGAATTTGGAGAAATTTTAGTATCATTGTACTCATCTGTTTTAACATTTTTTGCATGCTGATTTGGTCTCTTAAAATTAGATGTAAAATTGCCATACTGATTGTGGGTACTCAGTTGTTGTCTTGGTCGAAGAAGTATGACTGTGTAGATTGAAGTTTCGTTATGGATGGTTTGCATTTTCTTTTCAAATACATTGCTTGGTTCATGTTGTTCAAATTTGTCACATAATGAATTTGATCACCTTTTTTGGGCAGACCAAAGAGGAGTGTGAGTACCTTATCAATCTTGCAAAGCCTAGTATGCAAAAGTCAACTGTTGTTGATAGTGAAACGGGCAAGAGTAAAGATAGCAGGTGATAATTTATGTATGGAAGATTAAACTTTATTAGTTCTTTCCTGTTCCTCTTTATTCGCTTATATATGAAACAGTTGATATACCTTTCAATTTAAACAGAGTACGAACAAGCTCTGGGACTTTTTTAGCTAGAGGAAGAGACAAAGTTATTAGGGATATTGAGAAAAGGATTTCAGATTTCACCTTCTTACCTGTTGGTATGCAGCTTGAACTTCCACTTTTACTTTGCAATTTTTAACTGCTAAAGAAAAGAGCTTGATTAACTGTTGTGAAGGCAAGTCTCTTTTTTCATATCACTTTTCTGATTCAACTACTTTTTCTATTATAGGTTATATTGAAGTGCTATTAATGCACTATGATTAAACACCTTATCTACTATTATAAATTGCATCCATGTGATTGGACATGATGAAGTTAAATATGAGAGCATATATTGATGAAGTTATATAATAATTTGGAAAGAATTTAACAAAGGTTTAAAGAATCTCTTTAGTACTTTCTTTACTCACTTTGTCTTGTTCCATGAAGATTGTAAGATTTTATTTTTTTTCTTATAATTTTTTATGCTCCCCTCCCACATTTCTATTAAATGTTCTTCCCAACTCTAACTGTGACTGGGATTAGATCCAAAATCAATAGTACAACCACTCTTTTAGTTTGTATGCAGAGTTCTTTTGACTACTGAGAAGGCATATTTTAGTATGATTGCAGAATTTTTTGTTTTTGGTCTATTATTTTCTCATTATGTTGTAGATGAAATGTTTGGAAGAAATTTGACAGGACTTGGACAAATAGGACAGTATTACCCTATTTCTGACTCTTGATTTAGCAATTCATGTTAGTCGGGTTGTATTAATGTCATGTTCATATCAACTATATCAATCAACATAAACATGTTTCATTTAATTGATCATGTCAAAATGTTAGATACCCTACTTATCAAACAATTAGCAAGAAAATCCTAGAATAACATGTTTGATAAACAGGTCATATTGGGTTGACAAGATGCACATAATGACTTGCATCCTTGTCACTTCCATTGAGAAAAACTGGAACACTACCATTACACTGTTGCCATGACCCTGTGTTACTTCGTCTAGCAGGTTGCCTCAGCAGGGCTGCTGCTGCTACCAATTATAAAATGAACTGCATCCACCACTTCTATCAACTTTGATATGCCACCGGCCCTAGAAATGCACTTCACTAACAAAATCTGGATCACCATGGAAACACTATCTCTGCATTAAAACAGCACCTCCACATTTTTTTTTTTGGCACCATTAGTTTCATTTCTAATTTATTTAGGACCACTTCTTTGACCATGACTGCCACCTTGATACAACTAAGTTGTTAACAATAAATTATAATTTTCTGTCAAAATTGGGATAATTAGGTTTGATCTACATTTTATGGATTTATTGTCATCCCTTTCATCCAAATGCACACTTAGTAGGAAATAAAAGAGTTAAAAAAAAAAAAAAAATTATCAGTTGAGGACTCTAAGTCCACTGGATGGTTTCCAAATGGTAATCTTTTCATAAATTTTCTTTTTTCTTCAGTTGAATTTTTGTGTGCATTTGTTATATGTGGTCAGAAATTTGTTAGATAGCTGTTACTTACATGGACACTATAACATACAGAGCATGGGGAGGGACTTCAAGTTCTCCATTATGAAGTTGGACAAAAATATGAGCCTCACTATGACTATTTCATGGATGAATTCAACACTAGGAACGGGGGGCAACGCATGGCTACTGTGCTTATGTACCTGTAAGTGACTATATATATCTGTATTAGTTTAGTCTGTGTAATTTCCGTTTTTTGAATAGTACTATCCATTTAATCCCTCTATATAAATTGATATGGCACGATGTATTTAGAAGAATTAAAACTAAGCAAATGACATAAGTTACAATAGATGTTAGGTAAATGATGCAATTATGTCACATTAGTTTGTATGAGAGAGTTTGTATGTGTAACATTGGTCATTTATTTATTCTATGGATTTTTTTTTTCTTTTAAATCATACAGGTCAGATGTTGAAGAAGGGGGTGAGACAGTGTTTCCTGCTGCCAAAGGGAACTATAGTGCTGTGCCTTGGTGGAATGAGTTGTCCGAATGTGGAAAGGGAGGACTTTCTGTTAAACCAAAGATGGGTGATGCATTGCTTTTCTGGAGCATGAAGCCTGATGCAACTCTAGATCCCTCTAGTTTGCATGGTAAAAATAAGAGTTTGACAACGGATTGCTGCATTACTTTTAATTGAAATATTAAGGAAATCATAAGTAAGTTCATTCTCCGTTAGTTATTGTTTTATGATAATTATCTGATGGTTAGCTCTCTGTTGTCTTACTCCAGGAGGCTGCCCTGTGATTAAAGGGAACAAGTGGTCATCTACAAAATGGATACGCGTGCATGAGTATGAGTATAGCAGTTGAACAGAGGCTTAAAGGTTATTTTTTGTACCCTAGAATCTATAAATCATCCTGATAAGTTAATTTTCTGTCTTCACTTGATGTAAACAGATTTTGTTTGCATATATGTACCATACATGATGCTTTTCTTGTTGAGTAATAATTCCAAAAGCTGTTGAGGCCCAGTTTTAGTGCTAGTATTATCTTACTTTATAAGTCATCTGATGACAACAAAATACTTTAGTTGTATGCCACTGGATTTGGGAATTCCACATACAACAGTTTAAATTAACAAGTATAGTTTTTTAAATGGTGCAGTCATAGGCCAAAAGCTATTGGTTAGAGAAGCTCCCTAATGAATTACGTTAAGACATTTTTTTTTTTCATGATTTTCTGAAATATTAATTTCATGTATATCAATTCTAGCAATGCTCTTGACTTAACTGATTAAGTAGGAAACTGCATGCGGCTGGTGGCTCTTGGACTCTGATGTTTTTAGCTGTGGCAATATGTTGCCTTTTAAAATCCACTACTTTGCAAATAATTTGTTATAATTATTACTTAAATCTATACAGAAAATTACTGTATATGAAAGGTTGGGAGTTCCCAATGCCATCAAATGAATGAGATGAGATAGAAGGATGGCTGGATGTCTTTGTAAGCCTTGTGTTAAAATCAAGGATGTTTTTAGTTTCTTATGTTTCATATTGACAAATCAAATTCATGTGATGGGAAAAGAAGGAAATAAGAATTGCTGCATATTCTTTTCACCGGTAGTTCAAGCTATAAATTGTTCTCCACTCCATTCACTAGCCTCTCCTAAGAGAATAAATTGATAGATGATGTATCTTCCTTGTTATTATTGCAGTTGTCTTTCTTCCCTTATTCTTGAAAATGGCTTGGTTTGAGTTATCTCTGCCATTGCTTTCTTTTGAAAATCACTTGGTTCGAGTTATCTCTGCCCTTGCATTCTCTTATGTTTGATAATTTTCTGGTTGGCAGCTGTTAGATTTGAGTCGTCGCATCGCTGCAGTAACTTGTAAAGTCGCAGCAAAAAAAACTCCCACGGGTACGGGGCTTCAGCCTTCCTTCTACAAGTTTAGATGTATCGCCGTACCCTTCTGCTAACATTTTTTGTTTTTGTTTTTCACTTCTTCTTTGGTGGGGGTCCTCGCATGTTAAGTGCCACACAGAGTAAAATTTGGAATTTTTACTGGCATTCCAAGTGTCAAAAAATTTAGGATATTTAGTAACTGATAAGCTATTTGCATGCTTATCCGTGAAACCGAGAGATTATATTTTTTTAAATAAGGCGATATATATATTTTTGCAAATTGTTTGTGGTTCATTTCTGCTTCTTCTCCTTTATTTGGGTTGGTAGTCAAGCATATCACCACCATTGAGTAGATGTTATGGGAATCCCAAGAGTCAATAGTTTGGAACCTAGAATGTACTCTATTTCTCGTAGTGACCTGATTATTTTCGTACCTAAAGTGTTCATGGCGGCTTAAATTCTACACAAAAGACTTAACATGACCTAATTTTATTAGGTAAACAATTATTAAAAATTCTTATAATTATTTTAGCTTAGCATATGTTGATGGCATTTATATAACATAACTGTTAACTTCATCAGTTAAGGAACAGTGAAGGGACTAACCGACCAATCTGTCTCGGCTCGGCTCGGCTCAAAATTTTTAAATGCGAAGGCAAAATGTGGGACCTGTATTCTCCCAAATTCGACATGAAACAATGCTATAAATTCATACATATGTTTTGAGAAGTCGTAGGTGTCGTGTTCTTTTTCGCAGCAAATCTTTTACATGCTCGCATATTGCTTTGTAAACGTTAATTTCAAGAAAAATTTGTGAAAATTTTGCTGTTCTTTGGTAGGGTCCTCTCATATCTAAATCAACGGATATCGAATAGAATCCAACTAAATGCTATATAATTAAGGTTTTTGGACTTTTTTTAAGTGAACATTTTAATACTTATATCAGAAAAATGGTATAAATCTCCTCAAGATAGTATGACTTTGTTATTAATATCATTTGTCAATCAATAATTTTATTATGTTTAATAAATTTTTAGTTATAAATTATAATTCTACACAAGTATTACACAATCTCCGACATAAAAATGTTCGAGATAAGATTCCCCAATGATTACCTCCATCTAACACTAAATACTGAAAACAAAGAACCTTGCATTATCAAAGTTGTACCACATATATCATCTTATTACTGAAAATCAAAGTATTTAAAGAGTACCCTGTTGCAAAAACCTCCCCAATAGAAGGCATTTCAATTAGACTGCACGGAACACTAAAATTTCCCCCAAGTTTCTTTATTTATTCATCAAAGTTTCTTGCGGTCTGCTTCAAAGTCTAGAAGCAATTAACCGTGTTCCCATTTGAAGTAGAGAAAATTTGTTACAGATGCCGGACAACACCTCCATTGCCGAAAATCTTATATTTCCAGCCAAATCATTGTTTCGACTTGATCAAGTTCCTTATGACATATTGCAGAATGCCTCCATGATCAAAGTAAGCCAATTCCACCTACATTGATGGGAATAAAGCTTAGTAGTAGAAGGAAATAAATTTTTCTTTTAAAAAAAAAAATAATAAAGCTTTCACTTTAACTAATAGAGTTTCATGGGAAAAACATAATTATGCGGATTTAATTACCTCTGTATCGAATCTACTTGTACACGTGAATGACTTGCCACTGTCTGTCACCACTGTGACATCCTGACCAGGTCTAATTTCACTCACACTGCTTGGAAGATTAATGGTGTAGCGTTCATGGCCAGTCAACCCAAGAGTATCGGCATCCTCCCCAGGCTTGAAGCATAACGGAATAATGCCCATACCCACTAAATTACTGCGGTGAATTCGCTCAAAGCTCTTTGCTATCACCGCTTTAACACCCTGGTTTCAATTGCAATTCAAGCAATTATCAAAATGAGTTTGTAAGGCATGAACAGAAATTAAATGAAATTAGATGCAGTGTAAGGATCTACCAGTAACATTGGACCCTTGGCAGCCCAGTCACGGGAACTTCCACTCCCATACTCAGCACCAGCCAGAATGATAGTATCGTGCCCCTCACTCTTGTATTTCTGTTTTTGGAAGAGAAAGAGTTTAGTCTAATTTAATGACATAAATATTGACCAATCAAGAAATTGCAACGAGTTAAGGAGATATTACCATGGCAGCATCAAACACAGAGAGTTTTTCCCCAGTGGGAATATGAATAGTTTTAGGACCAACTTCTCCATTCAACAATTTGTTGACGATACGAATATTAGCAAATGTGCCCCTTGCCATAATCTCATCATTACCACGGCGACTTCCATAAGAGTTGAAGTCCCTTCTATGAACACCACGTTCCATGAGATATCTGGCAGCAGGACTATCCTTGTGGATGCTGCCAGCTGGTGAGATGTGGTCAGTTGTAATACTATCTCCAAAGTTGAGCAAGCAGTAAGCGCCCTTCACTCCATGGGGACCTGGAGGAGACATGGTCATGGTTTTAAAATAGGGTGGCTCATGTATATAAGTTGATTTTGTATCCCAGGCATAGAGGGAGCCGGAAGGTACAGATAATTGATTCCACATGGGATTCCCTTTTGTGATTGCCTCATAGGTGGCCTTAAACATATCTGGCAGCACATTTGTTTGAACCACCTGAAGACAGTAAAAGAATAGAAAAGTGAAAACCCAGTGATCTTCTAAATTTTAGCAGCTATAAATGACACTAGTTGGTTGAGTAGCTCACATGTGCTACTTCATCATTGGATGGCCAAATGTCCCTGAGAAATATCTTCTTTCCGTCTTTCCCTACCCCAATGGGCTCCGTTTCAAAATCAATATCAACCTACGAGATTGCTTCTTTGTTAGAAATAGTTAGACATTCAAAAATTTCATACAATCAACAAAAAAACTTAGGCTAACCTCACATCATACTTGAACATAAAAATAGCAAGTCAGTTTTCAAACACATTGTAATTTCTGGATAAGCACCAAGACAAAATTAGATGTTATATGTTGTTTCATCACCAGCAAACACACACACAAACACAAAGGAGAAGCATCAAATCTGATTTGTGCTAAGAATTATACGAGTTTGCTAGCGCATATGCATTTGCAAAGAATAATAATCACGTACTGTGCCAGCAAGTGCATATGCAACCACAAGAGGAGGGGAAGCAAGATAGTTAGCCCTTGTTAAAGGATGTACACGGCCCTCAAAATTTCTGTTTCCAGACAACACTGCTGCGGCAACAATATCTAGAAATTCATAAAATAATTGGAAACATGTCACCTTGAAGTAATCTTAAGAGAAGTATCCGAAAGGCAGTATTTATAACAGAAATAACCATTTTCATTAAGTATTTATAACAGAAAATAACCATTTTCAGTAATAGCTGCTGCCACTGCTTCATCAATATCTCCAGAATTCCCAATGCAGGTGGTGCATCCATACCCAACTATGTTGAATCCTAGATGATTCAGATACTTCTGCAAGCCACTGCAGAGGCAATTCTTTGACTCAGGAATTCATAACGAAAACTTTAACTAAAAACAATATATAGTATCACAGAATCTTAGAATGCACCTGTTCTGCAAGTACTTGGTCACAACCCCAGAACCTGGAGCAAGACTTGTCTTAATCCATGGTTTCACCTGTGAAAAGATTATAGCAATTCATAATCTCAATCACTGAGTGCTGTCAATACTCAATAGCTTGTTCTTTTTTCTTTTTTTTTCCCCCTAATCATTTTATCCCAGAAGATTAGCCTAAAAGTTTAAAACCAAGCTTTCTTATGTTATTCAACAAGAAAAATGTGGGGACAACAATTTGCCACAGAATAAAAACACTATGAGCCACCAATCCCTCAGCCCTCAAAGAAAAGAGACAGAGAATGAACAAATAGACAATGACAGTTGTTACTCTAACATAGACTGATACAGCAGGGAAGGCAAATTTGCTCGATCATCTCACTCATTTGTTCAGTCACAATGCATGTCCTCTAGGGACCTTCATAGCCATAGCAAACTCACAGTCTCCATGCACATAATAGTATATCACACACTTATTTTCTGGATAGATACCAGTGAAAGATTCGCCAAAGCAAATATGATTATAAAGATGACAGAAACCAAAATTTAACAAACATTATTAGTCACATGGCAACACACAGTTACTAATACATGCTCCATCAAACAAAGCTCTCCAAAATGAAGCAAATTTTCCCATCACAATCCAGATTCATCAACTAAGATATCATTGTAGCTCCAGATGTCATAGTTCATGTCTCATATTGCATAAAATCTTGTCTTTTTTTATGGATTATTCGATGAATTAGGCTGATAAAAAATTGGAAGAAAGTATGAACATCTAACCTCCAATCCCAAGTCACAAGCTTTCTTCGCAACCAAAGCAGCTCCAAGCATTACACTAGGATTAGATGTATTCGTGCAACTAGTGATAGCTGCTATAACAACATCCCCATGCCTGAGTTTTCCCGGAGTTCCATGAAATGAAAACTCTGCAACCTTACTTTGTGCCTCCTTGGGTATAGCAAATCCCTACAATAGCAAACATGAAAAGTAAGCAAGCACAAAGAAAAAGAGGGAGCTATGACGAGTGAAAATACTTATCACCAATAACCTTACTTTTATTACATATACACCAATTTCTAAACTGGGAATTACTTCTAAATCTTACAACTTTAGAAGCTAGGAAATTTGTCGGATATAATATCCCAAGTCTGAAGCTAAAGGCCCTTAGCCCAACCTTTGATGCTAAGTGACTTCTCTGAATCTCTATATTATAATTTTGTTGAACTAGAACTCCAGAAACTTCATTAGCCAGTGCTAGCTATGCCCTCCCATAAGTATTTTGAATAAGATGTAACAATCTGGAATCATAAGATAACCCAAAATTGGTAACTATATTATCATTATTCTTTGAAAATCATCAACTTAAATTCCCAGGATCTCATTTCAGTCTTTTGTCTCCTATGCACTGTCACATCCCCATCCTTACAAGTGGCATTTTTAAGATGATTACTTAATTATGCCAATAGGAATTTTCATCATCGATTATTGCAAGAGTCAGTTATGTAAAATGTAATGACTTTTATTTGCTCATACAACATTGATGATGATGGCCAATTACATAATCCTGCAATAACTAGCCCCATGTTCATGCCAACTATCCCAAGCCATATCAACAAGATCTTTTCTAAGTTTATAGAGGGTTCTCACCTTGAATCCAACTCTATTATCTAAGCATGCATGCCAATCTGCTTTCATTTCTCTCAAAGGAACTCGATCATGTGGCCTACAATGCATCAACCATGAGAAATAACACAATGAACAATTAAAATAGCAACTATGGGAAAATAGAATGGTAGTTTTACCTCTTCGGCCCTGACACACATGGTTCCACATCCTCAAGATTCAATTCAAGATAAGAGGAGTACACTCTCTCGCCTTGAGGCTGAGCTTGATAAAAATTTTAGAGCCAGAAACTATATTATTGAAAAGTTGGTTTAAATTTAGAATAAAAAATCAAAGATAAGGTGCTGAGTTAACCTGACTGTAGTCGACAAACATGTTATTAGCCCGCAAATAAGATTCTATCATGGAAACCTACATTTTTGTTTGTAAGTCAGCTTACGGAAAAATAAATAAAAATAAATTATACACGACACAAAATTACACTTGACCCACTGTGTCATCACTTCGGCCAGTCAGTTTCAAGTAGTGCAGAGTAACATGATCCACTGGAAAGAACCCCATGGTTGCACCATACTCAGGAGACATGTTGGCTATAGTGGCACGATCTGCTAATGAGAGTTCACTCATTCCTTCCCCTGCATACAAGACACCAGCATCAATTAAATAATTAATTTCAAAATCATAGAAACTGATCCTGTGCGTATATCAATGGGTGTACCATAGAATTCCACGAACTTGCCAACAACCCCATGCTTCCTCAGCATTTGGGTAACAGTCAAAACCAGATCAGTGGCAGTCACACCATCTCTCAGTTTACCAGATAGTTTATACCCAACAACACCAGGCAAGACCATGCTCATAGGCTGCACATGAAAGAAAAGTAAACAAATATTTCTTGAAAAGAAGACACAATAGAAAATGTACCCTATAAAAACATGATGCAACATGGCCCTACAAGAAAGGAAGTGCAGTTATTGAGATTAATCAACTAGAGTAAAATTCACCAAAAATGCTAATTGCAGATTTAATCAATGCAACCAAGCCTTATGTTTGAATTTAACTTCCTTAACTTACTCAAATTACAGTATTGAATCTAAACCACTTTGACTATTAACTAACATATAATACCTACATCTTAGAGTCCAAACCACTTACTAAAATATTAGAATCACATAAATAACTTCCTATTTAATTAGAAACGTATTTCAGCAGCCAGTATATTTTCTGCTTCCACAAAAGACAGATGATATTTCGGGTAAATTGTTGTACCTGGCCAAGCATTGCAGCCTCTGCCTCAATTCCACCAACTCCCCAGCCAGCAACACCTAATCCATCAATCATAGTAGTATGTGAATCAGTTCCAACAACACTATCAGGATAAAGGATCCCATTTGTGTTGAACACAACTCTGCCGAGGTATTCCAAATTGACCTGTAGTCAATATTACAATTCTTAATATCTCATGAAGACATGAGAAGACAACAATATGACAATGCAACACATTGGGTTTCTGCGACCGAAAAAACAGATAAACCACTACTGCAGCCAAAATACTAGTTCCTTTTTGTTTATAGACAATCATATCATAATATTGTGATCCTCATATAATGCACGATGCTCATCACCTGGTGGACAATCCCTGATCCAGGTGGCACCACAAGCATGTTGTGGAAAGCATTAGAACCCCACTTGAGAAAAGCAAATCTCTCTTTATTCCTATAGAACTCCAGTTCCATATTTGCCTGCACTGCATTTTCTGATCTTGCCACATCAACCTGAACTGAATGATCAATAACAAGATCTACAGGAACCTGCATGAATTATCATCTATATCACAATCCAAATTTACCTTCAAAATTACATTTTATTCAACAATATTCATCTACAAAATTATTCGTACTGATGGATTAATTTTACTGGAATCACCACCCAGCCTGTTCATAGCATCTCGCATACATGCAAGATCAACAACAGCAGGAACACCAGTGAAATCCTGAAAACAAAAATAAAAACAGCATTGCATTATATCCTAAATCATCAACATACACATTCATTCACATTAGATATCTTCTCTCAGTTACAAAACCCAAGTTACACATTTTACTTTATTTACCTGAAGAAGCACTCTAGCAGGCTTGAATGGAATCTCAACTTGCTTCGGAGCCGAGTTCTCCCAATCAATAATCTTCTCAACATCGTTACTCTTAACTTCAAACTCATCGCAGTTACGAATCGCTGATTCTAAAAGTATCCTAATGGAGTATGGAAGCTTATCTGCAACACCAACATCACTCAGACCAATCACACTCAAATTCTCCTCATCACTTCAACTTTTGCTTTCTTAGTTTATTTAAACTAAACAAATAAAATAAAGCTGGATAGTATATTTCAATCTTCCAAGCACAAGAAAAATCTCCTCATCGGTTCAACGTTTCTTTTTCTTAATTTCTTTAAAGTAAACAAATAAATAAAGCTATCTTTGTTTGGATAAAATATAACCACACGTAGCCTAATAAACAAGTTAATATTTTCGTCCTAGGTTCCAGATGATCACCAAGCACAACAAGTTTAAGATTATATCTTCTCATCAAATTTTCCCGCCGTTTCTCAGGCAACAAACAGAAACATCGTCATAGACAAACAAAGAAACAAAGTAAATCACTAACCGATTCGAGGATCGTCGAGAGCCGGCAAACTGTAGTACTTGCCGAATTCACCACCGTCAGGCCTCTCGAGCGTCTTCAGTATGCTCTTGAAAGGATTTCCAGTCGCTATCAAATGAAAATAAATTCAAAATCTGATTAAACTAAATTATCACAGAATAACACAACTGAGACGAATTAATAAAAAAATTAAAATTAAAATTCTTTCAAAAATAAAGAAAGAAATCAAGAGAGATAGTACACAAAACTCACCCATGCTAAGATGTTTTTTATTTTTTATTTTTTACTTTTGAAATTGCTTAAGAAATGAAGATAGGTTGATGAAAGCGAGATCTAGAATTAGATAGAGAAGGAGTAGGTGGAGCTTGAACTTCTTTTAAACAAAAATAAAATTGTCGAAAATATGCACTGCATGATGATGTTCTGCTCTTTTTATTTTATTCTTTTTATTCTAATCTAATGCGTCTCTGTCTGTAATGATCCTCGGTAATGCTGACGTGGATTCCCATATGATATTTATTATGGTACATTCATGTGAATATGTTTTTATCTGTTTTTGGCGATCCATACCTCGCATGCCTGCATGCCTCACTTGACCTTTTAGCCTCGTCCAAGCTTTTCCATTCTTTTTTGGAATATTTACTGTTCACTTAACTTACTGTAATCCTTATCTAAAAGTTATTTTGTTTAATTTATTTTTTATTATATAATTTAAAATATAAAATTATTCTTCTCAATAATATAATTAATTAAAGGGAGTAATTTAGCTAGTCTTTTCCAACTTTAATCAAATACCAACAACCTCCTTTTTAGTTTTGAAAACTTTTACTATATTTTGGAATATTCTTCCTAACAGAAAAAGAAATAGGTAAATTCCTATTTAGATGAGATCAATCCCAATATTATCTAACCTATTTAGTATTTTAAGTAAATAATAATTAAAATCCAATAAATTTTGTTAATTATACAAAAAGAAAATTATAATTCATTTTCTTATACGGGTCATTTGATTCAGTAAAAATACACCAAATAATCGAAATGAGAATGAAAATAAAGTATTTCCAATTTACTGTTTAGTTGAAAAAATAAATTCTAAAATAGGAATATCATTACCCAACAAAAATGAATTAATGATTCTTCTATCCCTGTTAATCATTATTTATTTATGATAAAAATCAAAATAAAAACTTTATTTTTTACTATTTCTTATCTGAAGAAAAAAAATAATCTCACTTACTGTATCAAAAAAAAACTCTTTCATCTTCATTAATTTTATATCTTCGTATGAATGTTGTTTGAATCAATTTGTCATTAATTTCTTACGATGTTTAGATTAGTTGAAAAGTGAAGAAAAAAAATAAATAAAGTGAAGATAGAATTTCATATTTTATGATAATAATGATATATATTATTTGTTATTATTCTTATTTATTTTATATATTTTTATAGTAGAGTATTTTAAAAAATTAATATTGATTATTATTTCGAACCTCTATAATCTAAACAGCTTCAATAAGAAATCAAATTTCGATTATGTAGTAAACCAAATAAAAAGAATAAATAACTATTCTGATTTCGATTCTAAAGTTCAAACTGATCAAACCCATCAAATAAATGTTGCTATATCACAGCAATTTTCATATTGTCATATAATTATATAATTATGCATTATTTATATAATATTATTTTAATTAAAGTTAAGTTTTAATTGTAGAAATAAAGTTAACGACACATACACCCTGACAGTGTGAACTTTGATCTGAAATTTGAAAATGGACCGATTAAAAACATGCTAAAATTAATGCATAAATTACAGAAGTTCGAGGCCATTGTGAGTAGTTAAGAAAACTTGTGGGGCCATATCAACCTTAAAAAGTTGATCTCCAATAGCTCTTTTAAATATATTTTATTAAAAATTAAAATGATCAAATATTCATTGTTATACTTTTAATAAAAAATTGTTATTAATTAAAATTAAAATTAATAATTATTCATGAAAATTTAAATAAAAATTAGTTGGAAAGTGATTGGAAAAAAGTGATTTGTATAAATATTTTCATTAATAAATCACGTAGATTGTTAACAATTTTACCCATAGTATATTTTCAATATCAAAAAATATTTAATATACCGAATTAATTATAACGATTCTATGTATTATATTAAAAAAATTAAGAATAAAATTTACTTAAAAAATAAATATACTTAGAAAGGAGATGTTAAAAATATTTTTAAGTTCATAGAGTTCCAGGCTTAATTAAATAGTGTTCTTTAATAATGAAATGACAAATTTACCCTTTAGAAATGTTAATGATAGACCATTGACTATGAAATGAAATAAAACTTATTTTTCTCAACACTCCAACCCTAACAAACATTTTGTCAAACAAGATGGTTGTAGATTGAAAACACCATCGAAACCAATCCCATCTTACATATCTCGTGTACCGCGTGAAAGTTTACATCAGCTAGTGCGGTTGCTGTTGAAGGAATGGTCACATTTTGCCAGCAGAGGCGGTGCATGCCAATCCCTTCGCAGGAGATGGACAGCTTCCTTTGATGTCTCTTACAGTTAAATGGCAGAGGCAGAGCCAGGTCAAACACGACAAACGCAAAGGATGGCGCTGAAGAGACCGCTTCTTGAATCACGGGTGTACATCGTTTTCATTCCTTTAGAAAGAGAAATTTTTTGTGGTGTGTGGGATGGAAAAATCTCGGATGCAGCGGGTATGTGTACGAAACACTAATCATGGAAGGCGTGTTCGTCCCATATGCTGAGAGAAGAGTCCATAATTGATGAGCTGCACATACCTTTGGTGCACCTCTATATATATTTTCATATATTTGAGATTTTAATGTAATTGATGGATGGTGTATGATTTTTTTTTTTTTTTAAATTTTCCTGAAAATAGGATCACAAAATTGATAAGTAAACATATTCTAATCTTTTTGTATAATTTTATTAAAAGTAAAAAAAAAAGATAATTTGTTATTTAGCATTTTAATTTATTAACAGGTTTTGGCCCATGATGCCAACTGTACTACCTTCTCGAAATTAGAGATCCGAAGCAACGAACCTACGTCCCTATCTGGCCTTTGGGCTCTCGCTTTCTCCTCACCAAAACCAAACTACAACGTAGGGTTGGCAAGGATAAACGGTGTTTGGCTAATTTTTGCGTCGCAACTTGCAGTGCCCGCCCACAGCATTGGCAACAAAACCACTGTTAACAAAAGAGGCCAAAGTGATCTTAAATTAATCCAATTTGTTTATCATATCTTCTAATTGTTTTCATGAAGTTGGTCGATATTAAGTTGAAGCACTTTTGGTCTTGCACATATTATAAAATGATCTTAATCATATGGTAACGCTAGTGGTTTGCTTATAACATCACAAAATGGACACCTATCATGTTGTTGGTCAGTGAATAGCTTACCCACCTAGCAATTAGGCTGAATTAAAATATTAACTAGTCTTTGAACAGGAAGAGTATTGGCTTGCACATGCTCAAATTTTCCACGAGATAAGCAGTAATGAATCTTTGCGGTTGTTGGCAAGAGATTTTTTCTTCCTTTTTTCTTGTAAGTACGATCTCCGAGGAGATTACTTCAGCCGATATTCCAAAAAATTGCTTGCCAGTTGAGCATCTCATCTAAGCCACATTAGATGCAACTTGAAAGATGGGAAGAATTAATTAGATAAGGTAATCTTGATATGCATTTTATTCCTAAATTTATAATTAATTAATGTATCACATTCTCAATATGATTTTTTATATAATATTTATATATGTAATATAGATATAGAATATCTTATCAACGTATCGATCTATGATTGATTGAACATATTTTATCAATATATGATTATATCATAAATTTTATAGTTTTTTACGGATATAAGTTAAACATATGATAAAATCTCTAAGATATTATCGTTATTCTTAGGCCACCATTGTCAAGGCTGCGATTATATAATTGACATGCACGAAATAGACAGAGCAGCAGTGTATGTAGTTTTCTCTAGAAAAATTGAAACCCGAATCAGCCCACTTGTGAAGGCAGAAGACAGTAGCTATATATAAAACGAAGAAGATGAATGATTTAATCGAATGTTCGAGCCTTTCTTGACCTAATAATCTTGTATAGAAAGTAATAATACATTAATGATTATGATGTGTAAGTACCCTAAGATGGAGGTAAAATTTTCTCGAGTTGTTTCTTCTTGATTAGACTAACTAGTGATTTGATTTGATGCCGGAACCTCAACGGCTCAACCTACTTCTATCTGCAACTAACATTTAGCTAGCTAAAGCAATTGGAATAAGACAAGGAACAAATAAGATTTTAATCTAAATTATGTGATACACTAGTTCAACTTGGCCGACTGTTAAAAGCACATTTGTGAATCGTACTTCCAGAAGGTGTCAAAGGAATCAAATTATCCAATAAAAAAAAAGTTTAGTTATTGAACAGATAACCAACATTTTTATAAATTCAATTTTTTTTTTGTAATAATTATTAAATGTGGAACAATTATTTACAACAATTCGTCTCTCAGAACTCAAATAAGTTTATTAAATCAAATAACAATAAGTTTATTAAATCAAATAAGTTTATTTTTGAAGTCTACGGCTGCTCCCGGCTGCAGTCGATCATTACAAACGAAAAGGATCTCGTTCGTTATGGGTTAGCCAGCCATAGCTAGGTAGAGTCTATGACGGTATGGTATTGATGCGTGTTCATGGAATGGACATAAAAAGCTTGACATAGAGATAAGTTGAGACAAACTTTAATTATTGAGACTACAGTGATACAGTCAATCGATGCAAATTAATCAATTGATCATGTATTAGTAGAACCATATTAAATGAAAAAATGCAACATCAGGGAAGCGTTGGCATTTCATTTTCTAAATTAATTTTTGGGCAGCAGAAACAATCCAATTCAGGCTTCAAAGCAGAAAAATAGTAATAAAGTAATTTCAAGCCATTAATTTTAAACGTTTCGTAACCTATTTATTAACGAGTAATTTTCATCGACTACCTATACATTTTTTTCACTCATACTAAACTTTTGATATTTTTATCTTCTTTCGTCCTTAAGTTTTGAAAAAATATCTTATTAAGTCATCCGGTTAAAAATTATATTAGTTAACATCTATTAACCTCCATACTTCGATAAATTTATAATATTACCCTTGTTAATTCCAAAAAAATGACTAAATTTTTAAATAACAATATTAAATTAAAATATCAAATTACCTTTAATACATATTAACATATATTAAAATTACTTTTTATAGACAATATTAACACATATTAATATTTATTTTAAGGGTAATTTGATTATTTAATTTAATATTGTCTTTAAAAAATTAATATTTTTTATATGTGTTAGTAAGAATAAAATGATAAACTTATTAAAATATAAAGGTTAATAAATGTTAACTAATAGAATTTTTAACTGAAAGATTTGAGAAGAGATTTTTTAAAACTTAGGATGAGAGATGATAAAAATGTCAAAAGTCACGTATGAGTAAAAAAAAGGTAAATATAATCAATGATAATTACTCATTTATTAATAGTACCTAGCCTTGGCTGTGGGTACTATAATAATACAAAGCTTAAAATTTTTAATATTTGAGAAAAACATATGCACTTCAATAAAAGTCAATATTTCCACTAACAAAAAGTACTAGCCAAAAAGACTATATTCACACGAATTAATTTATCGAAGTTCTAAAATATGGTTAAATTGAATATATTACATATAAATTCAGCCCATTTAACTCTACGTTTTTTTGTACAGGGCTCAAATTTACTGCTTAAACTATATATTTTAGGTTATATTAGAGTTATATAGATTAAGAGAACTAGTCGTCTATTTTTATATTCATTTTTTATAGTAAAATTATTATTTTTTTATCTGTAGTTTTTTTATATTGAAAAATTATTTTTATTTATTTATTATATTATTTGTAGTTATCACATTAATTTTCTAACAATAAATTATAGAGATTTACTAGAATATTGATAAATTGAGGT
>JANKKB010000683.1:0-16847 GCA_026225775.1 Bursera palmeri
GCCAGGAATCTCCACTCCAAATTTGAGCTGAATCGGAGTTGATTTGGCCACTTGATCTTGAGGTAGAAGAATTGAATCCTTAACCCCCAAATAAGATTTCTCTCGGCTTGCTCTCTGTCTCTCGCCTCTCAGTGAATGATTAAATTGAAAAACAAGCACTGCATTGCAACTTAATTAATTGACAAATTTCACTTAAGTCCTTATATAACCAAATAACATAAAGACCCCATAAGTTTTATTTCATCATTTTTGCACCCATATAAGAAGGATGACCCCACACAACAGTACTACAATAGTTGTATCATAAATTTTCTCTAAAATTTAATGATATTAGACATATAAATTTTAAATACAATTTTCTTTTTCTTATAAGTTAATGAGTCACAAGATAAATAAAATAATAAATATAAAAAAAGTTAAGTTATTAAATAAAAATGAATATTACAACAATAAAAGAATAATATCGGAAGCATATTTGGGCACGATTGCTAGCTAGCACAATTTTCTTACGAAAATTAGTACAATTAACACCCTATTTCTTCTAGGTTTTCAAGAGTAATGGAAAACTTTTAATAACAACACATTATTAACGACATACTGGAATTATGTGGTCAAAAAATTATATGGCTGTCAAGATTATTGTAACACTGAATTTAATAATATGGGTTTAAAAAAGTGATTAAAGAAATTTAATCGTGATATTATTAATTCTCTTTATTAAGAATGGATAATGTTGAATACCGTCACACAGTGCTTAAAGACGTGGGTATTGACCTCTTTATAAGAGTGAGCAACCCTCACTTATTATAATTAGTTTTCATGAGTTAAGTTAGACTTGAGTTTATAATCACGGACTTAAACTGAAATCTTCTCATCTTCTACATGATCTTTTAAATGAACATGTGTACTTTAAAGTTTAAACCCAAATGCATCATAGTCTCAGAGCCCAAAAACTTTTAGTGAAACTTTGTAGCCTAGCTACTTATCTATCCTCGATTGGGAGTAATGTTTTGCTTTTGGGCTACCATGTATAGTAGGGTTCTTACTTGAATCTAAAAATACCGTTGATATTTTCCAATTAAATGGATTCATAACAAGCAAGCCACATGGCTATAGAGTCTAAATGCTATAATTGTATATACGAACGTTTACTTAAAGACATTCACATGCACAATTATAGGGAGATATATAGTTTTTCTACAGCGTTCATATTTAGATTTATTTTAAGAATTAAATAAATCTGCAAGTAAAAAATAAATTCTCATATATTCAGCATGTTTATGTATGTATTATTACAAAACAACTTTGTGATCTTGCTGTAATCAATTACTTGTTTTATAATTCAATTCTCACAGACCCTATTAGGTACCCAATAGATCTTTGTTCTAGTTATAGACAGACTATCTATCTAGTTTGAAAAATAGCTAAAAAACTTTGACAATATTGAAAAAAACAAAAATTCTTAATATTCATAAATTTATCAGTAATAAACTTTGATCCGGGAGGCGGGTGGCAAGTGGGATTCCACGTTAACAGAAACTTTCCAATTTTTATAGGTACACATTGAAATACATACAAACCAGTATCTCCCAAAAGCCTCATATTGACTACGAGGAAACTACCTATGAATAGAGAAGTGTACTCGTTGCTACAAGCCACAACATATTCACATATAAAAGGTCCATCAATATATTTCAAATATATTTCACAAGTAATTCCTTTTTATGGATTAGTTGGCCTGCACACTCGACTAGCAAATGGTGAGGGTCAGCCAGAATTCGGAAAGTAAAAATGTTATAAAGTGACCAACAATAACTCAATTTCACTCAAAAAATTAATTTATAGGATATATTTGTAGGTCAAACTATTGTAACTTACTTTTTTAACTTGATTTCTTACACTTATCAACAACCATTGATTTAATATAATTCAATAGTGTGAAAAAAAACTGAAAGATAGTTGTAGTTGATGCCAAATTATCAACTTTCTAGTTATTGGATTATAATCAATTAAAAATGAAATAATATCAAATAGTACCCTTATATTTTGACTTAATCTCAAATAGAAAGTAAGTTTATCATTTTCATCAACTAAACCCCTAAAGTTTACTTCTTTTTAATCAACTGTTAATTTTAACACCAAAAAATACATATTTACCCCTACTTAAATTTTTTTCCTTAATTTTAAAAAATTTTAAGAACTGAAAATACAAAAAATAGAAATTTGTTTATTATGGGAGTATAATTTGTTTATTTTTTATTTAATTTTTTTGTGTTAAAATTAAGAATATAAATTTTAGTAGGGGCAAATATGTATTTTTTAGGGTTAAAATTAACAGTTACTTAAAAAAAAGTAAACCTTAGGGGTTTAGTTGATGAAAATGGTAAACTTGCTTTCTGCCTGAGATTAGGTCAAAACACATGAGTACTATTTAATATTGTCCCAATTAATAATTATGGATGAGTGTGAAAAATTAAGTTGCAATACTTTAACCCTCTATTATTTATATATGAATACTAATATATAACTTGTATCATATTTTTTGTTAGTATTCTTTCTTATAGAAATGGAAATGAAAAACAAGAGATCATTTTTTTTTTCTATAAATATGAATAAATGAAAGTTTAACTCCTATAAAAGCACTTCATGAAGCCTCCCGGAATTTGATTGATTTATTTATCTCTTTTTCTAAGCGACAAAAGAAAACTCCCATTTAGAGAACAATTAATACAAGGTTACTTTATCTTTTTTTTTTTTTTTTTTTTTTTAAAATANAACAATTAATACAAGTTTACTTTATCTTTTTTTTTTTTTTTTTTTTTTTACAATAGATTGGCTAAATTAAGGAAAAATAAAAAAAGAAATAGTGATGAAATCTATTTTTATTGACTAATCAGATCCCAAGAACTATAATAGTCTTAAAAAGTCCAACAGACATATATTATTCGACCTTTTGACTAATGGCCAAAAAGACCTTATGAAAATTAGACATTTTTACATAGAAGATATAATATAGATATTGGGTATTCCATAAAAGAAATAAAAACTAAATGATTAGTTTTTATAAATGTTATAGTAGTCTCTTTAATATTTTTATAGATACTAAATTATTTTTTATAATTCATATANAATGTATATTTTATTTTTCAAAAGATTTTGAGGTAATTGCAGACCAGCCAAGTCCGTCCTTGGCTATGCCCTTTTATATATGTACGTATTTATGTATCAACTTAGTAGAATTATACCATGACATCATSCATCACATCAGAGATGTTCAATTATGACATAGAAATACAATTAGATAGGTATTTCCATCACAGACTGATAAGTCTAATGTTTTCTCATACTTACGTTATTTCAAAAATATCAGACAAACTAATCAAACATAATTTGTACGAGTTGCCTTTGATCTCTCCATCATATATATGTATATTTTATTTTTCAAAAAATTTCAAGGTAGTTGTAGACCAACTGAATCCATCCTTGGCCACACCCTTGTATATATGTACGTATTTACGTATCAACTCAGTAGAATTGTACCATGGCTAGTGTTGGCAAAAGGCCGGGCCAGGCCGGGCCCGACCTATTTTGGGTAGGCCTGGCAGGCCTATGGGTCAGGCCAGGCCAGGCCAAAATAGTGCCAGGCCAGGCCTTGTAAAAAATTTGAAGGCCTGGGCCTGGCCCAAGGCTTACACTATTTGGACCAGGCCTATCACTATTCACTATTTAATAATTTTTAAATTATTTTTTAATTTATAAAAATAAAAAATTAATAAAAAATAAAATTACTACAGTACCAGGCCAGGCCGGCCTACAGGCCCGAAGCCTAGCCTACCTTAGGCCAGGCCTGCACTGTAGCATGCAGGCCAGGCCAGGCCAGGCCGGCCCAGGCTTGGTCTGGTCTTTTGCCATCTCTAACCATGGCATCATCCATCACATCAGATATGTTCAATTAGGACATAGAAATACAATCAGATGGGTATTTCCATCATAGAGTGATAAGTCCAATGTTTTCTCATACTTGCGTTAATCAAAAATAATTTGTACGAGCTGCCTTTGATCTCTCCATCTTCTACCTTCTTATTCCACGAAGCCCTTACGAAGTATTAAACAAACAAATAACCAGCTATTGTCTAAACTGCGTTAATTGTCATTTATCAATTTAGTGTTTTATGAAAGTTTCTCTTTTATTAGTAAAGAATATGAAACTGGCTGTTGACAAATAAGTATTCAAAGCTACATATATATTTTGATTATATATACATATATATAATAAACACACTGTTACACACAAAGCCGAGCTAGCTATAGCTGGTCAGCAATATTATGGACTCACGTGCGGCCTCTTCATTTATTCATATTATTAGTTAATAAATGGTAGTCGGCCTACTGATCACATGAGACCTTTGATCACATGAGACCTTTGCATACATAACCAGGAGCCTACATATTATATCTACAAAAAAAAAACGTATAGTAATTACTGGTTCTAACTGGAGCCGCCCCTGCAGTTTTTGGATCCTTGAGGTGTACAAGTACCATCATAGCGATGATGGTCAGTTGAAGGTGTCGATCCAGAACGATTATTATAATTAGTTGAGTTTTTCTCATCATCATCATCATCAATAGCTCTCATATCCTTGTTAAAAATTACATCTTTGGCATCATTAGTAACAGAGTAAGGCCTACGGACAGATGAAGAGGATGGAAAGGTGGGGCGCGCAATATATAGGCGATTTCTGTTTCTATTTCGGGTAGTAGATGGAAGCTGTGAGCACGCACTAAGGAAAGCAATGGCGGAGTGGGGGAAGAAAGGTATCAAAAAATGTTGCACCACAATTGGAAGAATTTGCCACCACCAAAAATGTAATTATGATTATCTTCAATAATTAAGGCATTTTTTTTCTGTTCCATTAATTCTTTATAATAAATTTCCGACTGTAAATATTTCCCTCACAGAAACCAAATCTTTTGATGAGTTCCTACCTCCTACCTACCGTGCCCACCTGAGATTGGTTTTAATTCTCTCTTTCTCAAACCTCTGAAAATGTGCTTCCTATTATTCATTCCTGCAACCAGATCAAAGAAAAGCACAGCGCGCGGGATATTGAGCAAAAATAAGAGTTCGGTGAGAGAAGCTTAAGAAAGAAATTAAATATTGAATTATAATCAAATCTAAAAGTAAAATTAAATAATTCTCAAACGTTCAGCTTGGTTGGATATGTATTATTAGTTGACAATTTTGTTAATTTGTGTGAATCAATTGCTAGTTTGCTAATTCAATTCTCACAGTTTATTTAATGTTTATCAATATTTTCATTAAGTTGGACCTTGCCATGATTGATTCCCGATCCTACGAAAAACCCAATAGATCCTCGGCCTATTTATTGGCAGACTTTCTACCTAGTTGTAAGCTAGGTAAAAATCTTTTAAATATTGGAAATAGAAAATTCTTAATTGTAACACACGTGCAGGCCAGCACACATGTTTCTTTTCCTCACACAGCCATCACAAGGCTAGCTTTCCATGAGAGAAAGGCAGCTAGCGAGCTGCCTGCTTCACATTATACAGCTTCTGAGCTGCATTTGGACGCTTGAATGGCTTTAAAAACAATAAAGCAGCCTGCTTTCATTTAATTCAATCCGAGAGCAATTAAAATAGAGAAGACCGAGAGAAAAGAGAGGAAAAAGAGAACAAAGAAAGAGAAGGGAAGAAAAGGAGAGAAAAGAAAGGCAAAACGAGAGGGAGAGGAGAAAAAAAAGAACGAGAAATGGAGAAGTGAAACTAAAGAGAATTTTGGAAGATTTTCATGTTATTTATTATACTTTGATTGATAGAATATTTATTTTGATATTTTAGAATCAGTTCAAGATATAGACTACCTACAGAAACCCAATATTAACTAATTAATTTGTTGTGAGTGGATTTTTTTTTATTGTTAAATTATTTTCATTAAATTTATATACAAACTGTTGTGATATTTTATAACTATGAATGCCTTTAATTGTATTATTTAGAGGAATTACGAAAAATAACAAAAATTAAGGATGAGAATTAAAAAATAGCCAACTTTTTAAATTTATATATTTATCTACCTACTTCTACATAAAACGACTAAAATACCCACTTATAAACCAAACGCCTGCTTCTCTAACACTTCCCTACAGTGGACCGTCACTGGACAATCGTCAAACTTGCTAAATAGTTGTAGGACTCACAGACAATCATCGAAAAGTTTTTGGACATTCTTCAGAAAGTTTCTACACTCGTTAGACCATCGCCAAACATGCCAGACAGTTGTCAAAAAGTTGCTTAACAATCTTCTACCAGTTGGGAAGTACTAGAGAAGGGGACGTTTGGTTTATAAAGGAGGGATGTTTTAATTGTTTTAGGTGTAAGTGAATAAATAAATTATATAAGTCAAAAAGTCAATTATTTTTTAACTCACACCCTTACTTTTGGTTATTTCTCAACATTTTCCTATTATTTAACATGTTTATTTGAGATATGCACAGATTTTAGGTAAAGACTTTTTATAATTATTTTAAAAAATTATTAGATTTGATGTGATTTCAGAATGTGAAATTTATGATATTATTAAGTAAAAACTTGACTTTATATTAAATGATAAAGAGAAAAAGAAATTGGTTTTTAAACTATAAGGTACTATTCCGTAAAAATGAGAAAATTAATGTGCAAAAGATGGGAAGGTGGGCGGAAAATACTTAGGCGATTAGGGTTTCTGTTTTAGGTAGTAGACAGAAGCTGTGAGGGTGCACTAGGGCAAAAACAATTTGGGAGTGGGGGGAAGATTTATCACATTATCTATCACAAAGTTGTAGCAAAATTTGGGAGTAGTTGTCGGCCTTAACCAAAGATGTAATTATGATTATCATCACTAGTTAAGACATTATGTTTTCCCCATTAATTCTTTGTAATTAATTACGAACTGTACATCCTCAACACACAGGTATTGAGCAAAAAGAAGAGTTTGTTGAGAGAATTAATGTTGAGAAGGAAATTTTTGTAAGCAGACTATTATTCGGATGACATATATTATAATTAACTGTAAAAGAACTATACTGAAGATTTTAGCTTAAAATAAACAAAACAAGAAAGTAACTGTAACGCCCCGGAATCCCTTATACAGGAATCCTGAGGGTCACTATGTAAGTAAGTGAAGTAAAAGTACTGGAAAACGTTTAACATAAAACATTTACACCGGAAAACTGGTTACAAAATTTTTCCTTTTTAAAATAGACACATAGACGCTGACTCACAACTCACCATGACTACCCAGGCATGCCCAATACCATTCGGGATCCTCTATGTAAGCTCCGGATCATGTCGCTAGACTCCTGACCACAGGTACCTGTGGAGGAAGGGGTGAGCAACACAGCCCAGTAGGAATTTCTAACACAGTACAGTTCTACAACATACTAATTAAATGCATGCATCAGACAACAGACATCATATATAATCACACCACTTTCCATGATATCCTTACCATCACAACTATTTCTACACATAATACCAACGTACACACCTCGTTCTCTAGTCACATCCACGTATACCATATCCAATCTAGCATTTTCTTTAAGCCACGTAGCCAGCACACTAGTATCATAACAGGGATGTTTTCCTTGGGCTCCAGAGCAACTGGCCACCACAAGGCCTAACACCCTCATCTCATCCGTAGTGTTTTCCTTGGGCTCTGGAGCGACCGGCCACCACAAGGCCTAACACTATCAGCATATCATATCATACGTGTTTCCCTTGGGCTCCGGAGCGACCGGCCATCACAAGGTCTAACACACTCATAATATCACATCTCTCTCTAGCCAAGCAGGTACTCAAATACCAGTATCGGTCATACATGTTACTATCCAGGTATTTTCCTTAAATCTTCTATCAAACAGGGCAAAATAAGGCCTAACACCGATCTCAATCATATCATCAGTGTTTCCTTCAAATCCTGGATCAGCCAGGACAAAATGAAGTCTAACACTGATCTCAATCATAACATAAGTGTTTCCTTCAAATCCTGGATTAGCCAGGGCAAAATGAAGTCTAACACTGTATCTGTGAATCACAAGTGTTTCCTTCAAATCCTGGATCAGCCAGGGCAAAATGAAGTCTAACACTGTATCCACACATCATATCAAACTAACTCTGTAGATCTATCCCGTATCATAGCGGGCACATAGACCAATCAGTGCACTCGTATCTCCATTACTATTCCATTCACTTATTACGCTACTATACATCCACGATCCATACTGAAATTACCTCGGTTAATCTGTCGTACTCATATCGTTCAGTCCTGTGACCGTTCACTCATTACTAGTAGCCTATACGGTCTCACTTATGTACGGCTCAATCATATCTCTTCCATCTCTACACATTCGTGCCTTCATGTATCTCCCGTAATCATCCATCCTAATGAGCATACCCATATACGCTCGACCTATATCATAACTAGTCCCATCATACACGGTTATACTCGCGTATAACACGTATCTCACTCAACACGTCACACACGTGCATCCACTTGTGATCCGTATCTCGTACTCATCGTTACTCACGGATACACGCGTATAACCCGCGTGACGTCCAACCCGTATCGTACAGCCCCTCACGTAACATCCGTATTCTAATTATATCCACACATACCACTTCATGTGGTATATGATACGGGTTGGACGTCATCTCTACACATCCGTATTCTAACCCACAATCCACTCCGGGTCCGTACTCATAGCCCAATCACAAACATTCATCGGATTCCTTAACTAATCGCGTATTTCGTGAAACTGCCTACGCGTCCGTAACATCCCCATCTATCTAATCATCTAATGTACCTATTTGTTCGTCACACACAGCCTCTATTCCCTAAGCCACAATAGTAAAGTAAGTCTACATGTATGCCAAAACATAATAGAACAGTACGGTTAGAAAACCTCTACCTCGATATCCAAACCATAGCTCCCGGACCTCATTCTCTCTCTATCCCTCATCTGTATCGTAATTCCATGCGTTCCGGTGATTCCAGATGAGTCCTTAGAGTCGCGGGGTCCAACCATGCAAAACCGGGAATCGGGGTTAAAATGATATTTTACACCTCTTGGGGGTGTTACCGTAAATCCATAAATCACATTAAAATAACTAAGTGGGGGTAAGATTGCTAACCTGTAAACTATCAGGGGTCCATATGTCATCAAACGTGACAGGGGTGAACCTGTCGAGTATCAAAGTTGGAAGGGGCTGCCATAGGGGTGAAACTTCCAACGACCTAAAGTTAGGGGGCGACTGATATTTTTCCCGACAACCGTCCCTCACGGTTCATCGTCGAAAAACACCATCCACGGTTGGGAACGGGAAACGGGGACCACCACTGGAACTGTCTTGATAAAAGGGACGTGTTCTGACCATCGGTGACGACAACTGATGGTGGGAAGTAGCTGATCGGAGAATGACGTACCAGACGTTTCCACCGCGATTGCCAGTGATCTAGGCCTCGGACGACCGATCGGAGACCACAGTCGAGATCGTCTGACCGAGATGAAGAGATCCCGACCGGTGGTGTCAGCTACCGTCACCGAGAAGGACAGATCACCGATCGACTAGCCAGAACTTCCTTGCATCGATCCGATCGATCCCGGCACCGGACGGGGGAGAGGCCCCCACCGTTGAACTCAGCACACCGGGACGATTCCATCACCATCGGCCATGGTGGCTAACTCGCCGGGAATGCGAAGCGTCGTCGGAGACGGCAGTGAGTGCGTCTTCTCCGGCGAACAGGGGGTGTTTGTGTAGTTTTTCCAATATGCAAGGCCCCAATGCAGTTTATATAGACTTGGGCCTCCGGAGGTGTTTCTGTAATTTTCTAAACCTTCAATGGACGTGAATCCCGACCCCAAAGTCTCGGCATCTCATCGTCGACTCGTCCTCATCCATTTTTCACTGACGTGACTCTCAAAATATCACAATCGACCACTAAAGACGAAAAACCAACGAACCCACGTAAAATTATTTTTAGTCCAAAATCTAGAAAACTGTCGAAAACATCTAAACACTCATCTACACGACGTCGTCACGTCCGTGTCACCCCGTGTATACCAAAAATTCACCATTTTATGATTTCTAACTTTAAAATCTTTCACTAACACCCCTATATCACTATTTCCGGAAATCCGGGTTACCACGGTAACTTAATAAATGGGGAAATGCAATAACCCCCCAATTAAATTTCAAGAAAACACTTAGCCCCAGACTTTTATTAAACTAACATTTATCCTCTAAAAATTAATTAAAAACTAACACTTACCCCCCAGATTTTTGGGGTTAAGTATTAGTTTTAGATAAAATAATAATAATTATTAGAGGATGAGTGTTAGTTTAGCAAAAATTTGGGGTAAAGTGTCTCTCAAGATTTAGTTGGGGGCTTAAAGAAATTTCCCCTTAATAAATAAGAGTAAGGGCTCGTTTGTTTTGGCTCCTTTAAATAGAGCTTATAGAAGTAGACTTTATTGGAGTAGAGTTTCTAAAAATAGAGTTTTTATTAAAAAGCTATTGATTATTTAGTTGGATAAAATATAGAAGTACTTCTTATAATTAAATTATCAAAAGAGAGTTTTGTTATAAAGAAATAATAAGATAAAACTTTTAAAATTAAATGAGCATATCTTTACTAGTTCAAAACTTTAAAAAACTCAAAAAGTTTTTTTTTTTTTTTTTTTTTTAAGTTTGANAATTGATGTGTTTGAAACCATTAGATAAACTTAACTTAGAGAAAGATGGCAGAGTAAGGTGAATCTTTTTCTCTTGAGATGTATCTTATTAGACATCTAATTAGTCAGAATTTTATAACAAGATTTTATTCATTTAATTCTCTTTGAAATATTCGAGTTTACAAACTCTCATATCCTTTTCTGGTAATTAACTATTATGTTCATATACGCATGTAGTAAGTATTTATAAATCATTCTTCAACACACACACATGCTTGACACATAATTATGGGTTGCGAATTTAAATGTTTTAATATTCAAGTTCTTTGTCAAGGATAACAACAGAAGGAAAGTGAAATCTTTAAAAAAAAAAGTTATAGAAATTGTAATGGTAAGGGCAATTGGATGAATGTGTGGTTAGGCGCACGATTCTGAATGATCCCCCATTATGATTCTGTAATTTATTTAAAAAAAAAAAAGTGTTATAGAAATTATAATGGTAAGGGCAATTGGATGAATATGTGTTTAGGCGCACGGTTCATCTGAATGATTTCCCATTATGATTTTGTAATAAAACAAAAAATGATGACATGACCTCTACCTAAGGAAGTTAGCCTTGACAAAATATTAGAATAAAAATTACGTTCTATATAAGTCCTATGATTATGTGTTGGCACAATTTGAACACAAGAAGAAAATTTATTAATAACTTAATTGAAGTGTATCTGACATATAATTAAGAGAACTTTAAAGTGAGAGCTTGTTTATTTGAATAAATCAAGAGAAGAAAAATTATTATTATCTTGTATATAAAATTTGTTGAGTTTTTCGTTTTTTATTACTAGAGACTAGTAAAAAGCTAGTTGGAGAGGGCGTGTTGAGCACTTAAAAGTGTATATTTATTAAGAGTTTAAATCATCATTTTTACACTTTAAGTGTCATTAATTGGACAAATTTCATTTTATTGAACTTAAAAGTAAATTTGTCATTAATTCGGATTAATGGTTATTTTGATGTATGTTTGGTAAAATATGTATAACGTTTAATCTAGACGTCCAATTAATGTAATTCTTTTTTCTACAGATTTGTGGCCCAATTACTCACATATTGGAAGAAGAACACAAAGCCAAATTATAATTCTAAATAGGTCAAAAGTGGGTGACAATAGTAATGGACCATATTCTAAAAGACCCAGTTTGACATACTTTACTCTTTGGATCGTATCTCACAAAATACGTATCCCATTACTATACTTCTAGATGATTTGGATAGATACTTCAATTATCTACAACTTGTCTCTCTGCCAATTTGTCAAATTTGGTGGTTAAGAAACTCCAAAATGCCTTGTAAGTGGATGGAGTAGTTGGTGGATGTTATTAGCAATAAGCTTCTGTATTTAGGCCATATCTTAGAGCATATAACTCCAAATGACTTGATTCATATGGCTTTGGAAAGCTTCTTCAATTATCTACAAGTTGTCTCTTTTCCAATTAATCAAATTAGGTGGTTAAGAAACTCCAAAATGCCTTGCAATTTGATAGAGTGGTTGGTGTGCGAGAATTGACGTAGCTGCTATATTTTGGCCATTTGTCCATAACTACGCATCCAAATGGCACCATTCAAGCGGGCTATGGAAAGATAATTCAATTAGCTACAACTTTCACGCTGGACAAATTATCAAATTATGTGTGCAAGTTGTTCAAAAAATAGTTACAAGTTGATAAGAGTTGTTGGTGGCCATAAATGAGTTATCATGCAAATTCTTTGAATGCCCTCTCCCATTTACTTATAAAAGGAGACCATTGATTCATTGCAAAGACAGAATTTGGTTCTAGAGAGTTTAGTTTTATTTCTAGTGTTTTGTAGTTGTAATATGTCTTTCTAAACTCTTAGCTAAGGCTAGGAGTGAAACACTCATTTTGTTGTAGTTTTGTTCTTCAATGTTTTTCCTTTCAATCTATTTGAATAAATACTTTTAGAGTTGTTTTGTTTTATCAAAAGCCTTGATTTATTGTAGACTTATTGAGACATTGAATGCTTAGAAAGTTCTTTTACAAATCAAGAACTAATTTCTCAAAATGTCGTCATCAATCTATTGAAAGGTATTTATTTTTCCTACACTTTTCTATTTTAGAAAAGATGATTTCTTAAGCTTCAATGTTTTCATCTTCTGATTGAGATAACTCTTTAGTTTATCTCAAGTGAGTAATAAAAAGGATCAAAGAATATTTCTACAATTAAAATGAGTATGGATCTCTAATGCCTAAACGTTCTTTTTACTTGAATTTAATTTCATATTTGGTAATTTTTATCTCTAAAACCAACCAATATTTCATCTACCTTTTCTTTATATTGGATCTTAGACATTGAGATAAAGACCATTTAATCTTGATAATAATCTCTCTGTAGATACAATACTTAGATTCACCGAAGACTATAATTAAGACTAACTAAACTTGGGTAACACTTTCTAAATTGTAGCATAGAACCTTCCAAATTAAACTAAACAAAAATAAAATAATAAAGTAAAGAAAGCTAGATAAATAGAAAAAAAAAATAAAGACAATTTAGTTGATTTCACCACAACCAAAGCAAAATAAATAAATAAAAAGATTAAAGACAATTTGGTTGGTTTCATCATAACCGAAATAAAGTAAAGTAAATGCTATAAATTAAATGCAAATAAAATAAATAGACAAGAAAGTAAATGCAAATAAAGTAAATAGACAAGAAAGTAAATGCAAAAAAATAAAGACAATTAAGAGGCATAACCTACCATCGTAAAGTAAATGAAGCAAAATAAATAAAAAATAAAGACAATACTATAGTAAAAACCAATTATCTTAATTAATTATATCTCCTCGGCAACATGCACCAAAAGCTTACTACAACTTAGAAAGTGTTGCCCAAGTGTAGGTAGTCTTAATTATAGTCCTCGGTGAGTTTAAGTATCGTATCTATAGGGAGATTATTATTAAGATTAAATGGTCTTTATATCAATATCCAAGATCCAAACTAAAGGAAAGGTGAAAGTCCAATGTCCAAAATAAATGAATGTCCACAAGAAATGTTGGTTGATTTTAAAAATGAGAGATACCAAGTAGAGAATTAAAATTCAATTAAAAGAACACTAAGACATTAGAGATCCACACCCATTTGATTTGTAGAAAATATACTTGATCCTTTTTATAACTCAACTGAGATTAACTAAAGAGTTATCTCAATTGGAAGATTAAAACATTTTAACTCAAGAAGAAATAGTTTCTTAAAATAGAAAAATATAAGTAGGATAATTACCTTTCAATAAATTGATAACCACATTTGAAGAAACTTGTCCTTGATTTATAAAAAAATTTTCTAAGCATTCAAAGTGCCAGCATGTCTACTATGAATCAAGGCTTTTGACAAATCAAAATAACTTTCAAAAAAATATTTATTCAAAGGATTGAAAGGAAATACATTGAAGAACAAAAGTAGGATCAAGAACAAAACTACAAACAAATGGGTGTTCCACTCCTAACCTTAGCTAAAAGTTTAGAAAGACATATTACAATTAAAAAATACACAACAAATGAAACTAAACTCTCTAGAACCGAATTGTGTCTTTACAATGAGCCAATGGTCTCCTTTGATAAGCAAATAGGAGAGGGCATTCAAGAAATTGGCATAATAACTCATTTATAGCAACCAACCACTCTTATCAACTTGTAACTACTTTTTGAACATCTTAACCATCGAATTTAATAAAATGGCAAAGAGACAAGTTGTAGATAATTGAACAAGCTTTTCATAGCCACTTGAATCAAATTATTTGGATATGTATTTGAAGAGATATGGTCCTGGATATCTAGATATATTAGGCTGTAATTCATTTTCAGCCACCTACCTCGCCATCAACTTATAACAACTTTTGGATCAACTTGCACAAATAATATGATAAAGTATCCAACAGAGAAGTTGTAGATAATCATCTTATCTTTCCATAGCCATTTAATCATGCCATTTGGAGTTCTAGTTTGGGGGAAATGATCCTAGAAGTCCACGTAGATCAGATTAAGCTTCTAGAAATCTGGGTTTTATTGTAGCCCACTTTTGACCCCTTAAACGCTTGATTTGGGTCTTATGTTCTTCTTCAAATTTGTGTAACATTGTCTTAAGTTTTTCCAGACATATAAAATTTGCATCAATCGAGCTTCTGGATTGAAAGTTATGCCATTTTTTTCTAGGCCTGCATCAAGAAGTCCAAAAATAAAAATTGATAAGAATAATTCTTTTAAGCTCAAATCAATGTAAATATTTAAATTAATAGCTTTAAAGTGTAAAAATGTTATTTAAACTCACAATAAATATACACTTTTAAGTAGTTATCATCAGCAAGAGTTGACTAAGGATAAGAATGTAAAATACACTAAGGGTAGTTTAGGTATTAAGCATGACATGAGTTAAACAGTTATTCTGTTAACTGTAACAGTTTTTCTGTTAGCTAGCTAGGATCGCAGCTTGTATATAAGGCACACTGTACAATTATCAATTCATTCAGTAAAAGAACAAATTTCTTAGTCAATTTCTTATTTGCTTTACCCTACAAAACTTGATTTGTACGAAAGCGTGTGACCAACTTATCCGTTATCAACTGAAAAGAACAACGTTTTTTTCTTTTTCTGTGAAGTAGTCCTAATGATTAATAAAATAGGATGGATAGAATATTATTTATTATTATATTTTTTTAATTATATTTATCCTTACTTTAACCCGAATAAAATTAATTAGGAAGAGAAAGATGATAAACGCAACTACTCATTAATGTTTATTATATTTGGACTATTAGGAACATTTTTTTTTTTTAAATCTAAGTTGTAAATGATTTATATATAACAAGCAAACTAAGATTAGAAAATCAAATTAAAGGTTGTAGGCATAGTGATATTGTGTATATATACTTAATGTTTTCTCTAAGGACATTTGATAACGAAAAGTACATAATTCACCTACGTTAGATTTATATTATCTATCAAGAAAATTAAATAAATCTAAAACTAAAATTAAATATTACAGTTTTTTCTCATAAGTTCAGTTTGTTGTATTAGTATTAATATTGCAAAAGAATTAGTTTGTTTTTATAGGAAAGCCTTTTTAACAAATCAAATTAGACAAATAGGTAGGTATATATATAAAACGTGGACAAGCTTTGGTATAGATCACCAAATGTGGACAAAAGTAACTGGATCAAAGCGAAATCTATCATATTCATTTGTAAAAGTTTCAATAATATAATATCAATATTATAATAACACTTAAAAAGAATTAAATTAAGTTAATAACATCTAGATCTTTGGTCAAGTTATAGATAAACTTTCTATCTACCACCTATTAGAGAAATTGACCCACAATGGTTTAGTCCAAGTTACAAGGTCGCACCCAGGATTGAGGAGGTGAGGCTAAGAATTAGATCCTGGATTCGATTCTTCTTATACGTAGATTATATTATGATTTAAGTGGGAGACCGTAACAGTGAGTTATGGTTACAGACATACCGCTTTTCAAAAAAAGAAAAAGACAAAGGTAAAAGAACTTTATAATATTGAAGTATGTATGTATGTATGTATGTATGTATGTATGTATGTATGTATGTATGTATGTATACCCTTAGCATTCATAGATTTTTCATCCGTGACTAAAATGATCAAGGAACCCACCGTTAACTGCAGGAAATAAAGAAAGTAATAGGCGCTAGCTGGTGGCATTCCATGCTAATAGACGCTTTCTAACTATTAGAGGCATAGAAGAGGTAGTTGTTACAGGTACTAGTAGGTGGCGTTAACATGGTTACGCGCGCATTCTTACACTTACATCCATATTCACATATACAAGCTCCAACAATATATTTCACAAGCTAGCTAGCTTATTGTGGACTTGAGTCGCTCAACCACGAGCAGCAATTGTGAAGGTCAACTGAAAAAGTAGTGATGATCAAATCTCGGGTCCGGATAGTCATTATAGATGTCAAGCCATGATAAGCACTTAAAAGTGTACATTTCTTATGAGTTTAAATATCATTTTTACACTTTAAATGCTATTAATTTAAGTATTTACTTTGATTTGTGCTTAAAAGAATTA
>JANKKB010000685.1:0-11736 GCA_026225775.1 Bursera palmeri
ACTTTTAAGTACTAATCAGACAATTTGGTTGTAATATCATATATAAGTTTTGTTTTGTATAAAAGTCCATGTTAGCTATTTTATGATATCATCTAATTCAATTAAGTCCAAATTTGATTGAATTTGATAGCGTCCCAAGGTTAGCATCATTTAGGCTTTTCTTTATGATGTATTTTGAGTTATTTCTTTGTAAATGTGTTTGTAATATTGTAAGGGTAGGTATATGTGTAATTCCACCTCAAGGATTGCTTAAGTATAAAAGGCATCATATCTCATGTATTAGTTAGCTTTTTGAAGAATTAAGAAAAACAAACACTCGTGTTTGTGGAGAGTGTTCTCTTATTTTATCTTCTTTATCTAATTCCAAGTCAATGATTGATGGTGGATTAACTTCAAGTTGATGGATTTGTTTCTTTTTGCCTGAAGTATTATTTGACACTTATTATAGTAAGTCATTCTTTCTTTTTGTGTGTGTTATTTGGTGAACAAAGGGGCTGCCTGAAATTGTTCTTGCTTGTGAAAATTTGCTTGTTTTGAATTTGTTTGTAGAAGGGTTTGGGGCTACCAATTGAGTTATACTTGAAAGGGAATGTTATTGCATATGGATGTGTTAATTTTATGTTGAAGTAAGGTGATTTAGAGGGAGAAATAGAGTTGCCCAAATTTGAATCTTAGGTGTGTTGAAATCACTTATTTTGGTTGCAAATGCATGTGCAAAATAGATCATTTGATTGTTAGATTAGAGTGATTTTTTTGTGAGTTGAATACCTAAAATGTGAAGTTGCCATGGTTGAATTTGTGAAGCTTTAAGGAATTTCAAGGAGGAAGATAATGAATAGTTAGATATCTTGCATGTGATTGAGTGTGTAATCTTCCACAAATTACCAGCTTTACAATGTGAACAATTTGTTGCACTAAAACTCCTTCGATCTTTCAAATCAAATCAATAAAACATAAAAATAAAAAGTTGAAAGCTAGTATCATCTGAATTCCAAAACTTTACAATACTCTTCTATTGTTCTTCTCCTTCGTCAACGGCATCAATAGCCAAAATGCAACAAACCTAAAAGAATCTCACATTGCTAGGCACTCATCAAACCACCATAGCAATAAAGTTTTTGTCACCACCTACAGTATAACCACTGTAAAAGCCTCACAAACAAACCTATATAAAGCCTCACAAAATTTAACGATCTTATTTAAGAAATATTTTATTTTTCTTTTATTTTTTCCCTTTTCTTTCTCGTCAATTTTTTCTTCCCTTCATCTCTCTTTTAGTTTATTAGAGATATTCCCTTGAGTAAGACATATTTAAGAAATGTAAACGATTAAATAAATAAAAGTTATTTTTTATAATCATAGTCTCATATCTCTTTTACATCAATGATCAAGGTTTAAGAGCTAGAACAATGATAGTCTCTGATTATATGAGGTGGTCATATATGGGAAACCCAGAATTTTATCATAGCTCGAATTAAGTTTACAACTTATAAACAGAGTTGGGCTTTCTGTTTGAACAAAGTTGTTGTGTCTTTTGCTTTCATAGGGATGATAAATCTCAAATCACTAAATTGGAGACTTTAGGGCAAAAACACTTTTGTATTATAAATACATTGAATAAGGGTCATGTAAAGTTTATGGTTTAATGTAAAAACCATGACTGAAACATAAACTGCACATAAATGCAACTTACGCATATCTACCTTAATCTTGAATAAGTAGTGTACCTCTGACTTGCAAGTTTCAATACTTGATTGGAATAAAAAATGATATTTTTAGCACAAAGGTTAATACATTAGTTAGTTGGGATTGTAAAATCTATATGATAGATACAATTATTTCATATATATGGAATTCATAACTACATAAGGTTTAAGGGATATTGTCTTGAGAGTTTTATAAGGTCTTAAATGATAAATTTTGGTTGAGAGTTTAATAGAAAAGGTTCATTAAATTAATTCATTTATTAGATGTAAAACTGATTTCAAAGGCAAAGATGTAATTGAAAAGGTAAAATGATAATTTTAACCCAGCTTCAATTAGTAGTGTTTTATGAGGGTATTTATATAATTTTGTTGCTTGATAGATAAAACTGAGAGAAATAATTTAATTAAATTAAATTATTAAGTTTTTTGATAGTAAGAGTATTTAATTCGAAGGGTGGCTCACCTTTTTATCGTGTAATTAGATTTAGGCTTCATTTGAAGTTTAAATTTGGGAATTAGAATTAGGGTTGTGGGAGTTGTGTCTTTGCCAGTGCCTATTATGTTTTGGGTTGTTGCTGCCTGCTAGGTCAAGTTGTTGGTTCTATCTACATCATCTGATTATTAACCGAATATGATAGTTGATCATTTTTTCTTTTCTAACTTCAGGGGTGTTTTTTTATAACTACTGAACAACAATTATTGTTTTGTTATGTAATATGAGTGGAACGGAGCTCCATCAAAGGATCTATCGAATCATATTGCATTCCACCTACTCAACCGTTCCCTCTGACTACTCAAGCAACACAACCAATCAACTCTCATTTCCCATGTTATTTTGAAGGTTAAATTACTCGGACTTGAAAATTTGATTGCATTGGAAGAATGACTAACTATTAATTTCATAAATTCAAGTCAAATTTAACCTAAACCATGAAGAGTTGGTCTCAAATGCATCAAGAGAGTTGACCAAGGAAAGTATGTAGGAGCTGGACAGAATGAATATTTACCATGCAACTTTAATGATGCAAAATGAAATTTGATTGGGCCAATGGGTGGCGCAAGTCAGTCTCGGGGCTCCCATGTCTTGTAAATCCATCCCAAATCAAAGCTTCATTAAAGCATTATAATAATATTACACTCTATTTTCACCCTACGTTCTCTTATCCTTTGTTCCATTCTTTTCATTTACATAAAAATATAAAATATATTTAACTTATATCATTCATCTCACTATAATATTGAAAATACACAAAATATACATATCTTCTTAATATTTAATCTTTATTTTATTGATAACATTTGTTTAAATTTTAAATTTATGCATAGTCACACGTAGAGAAGGTTGTCACTTGTCCACAAAATTTGATGAATTGTAAGGAAATTTCATATGTAATGAATAATACTTTATTTTAACGAATTTAAACAACGATTTGAGTCCTTATATTTAGATGAAATGAAAGAAAAATTCATCTTATTGTATAATTAATGTAGTTTACTTGATAATGATAATCAAATTGATTTGTAGTGAACTTTAAAGGATTTATCATATTATTATGATTATAATAAGTTGATCTTCATTATTTAAAGACTTGTTTCGATGAAAGCAGAGTTACAGCCTGATCTTTGGTTTTTTCTACAAAATGATAAAATAACAAGCAGTTTCTTATTCCATCACTAGTCACTAAATTAAATAACAGAGTTCATCCTCCCAACACTTTGAGAGTTCAAGCTGCTGCTTCAGCAGCAGATGAGACCTTCCTCAGGACAAAAACAGGATCCCCCACTTTAACCATCTTCCCCTTTCCTTCACCAAGGTTGTCCTTGCAGACTAAGTTCTGGCCAAAGTATATCTGCAAGACAATATTAATCATTTATGGTTTGCATGATGGAAGATTATGATAACAAGTTTTGGATTCACATCTCACCTTTCCCTGCTGCTTCCGGTTCGGGCGTAGAACTTTGTCTGATCTAATTTTCATTAGAGTTTCATTTGGTTCAGAACCAGCAATCCCCGTTTCCTGATTAATACTTGGTACCTGGAAAACATGCATAGGAATATTAAATGATACTCAAGAGGAAGGCATAGCTTGTTAGCTTGGAATGAGTATCAAGATTTGGAATAAATAACAGTCACCAGCTCAGATATCTATAGATAGAAGTTATATCATCTGTCAACCGCTCAGATTCAACTGATCTCAATGCAAAGTCCTTATATTTACATTGTTGCACAATACCTCAACTAATTAACATTACCAAATTCATAACAGTAATTAACTAGCTGAGGCAACCACAAAACCTGGTACTTTTACTTCTTTAAATAGAAAGTTTCCACAAACCAGGCAAAAATGCAGGATAAGAGTTTTTACCTTACAGCGGGAGCAAAGCTTGACACCTTCAAATGCGAACTTGCCGATTTGGACCTCGGTCCATAAGTCCTCAGAAAATGGTTCACAACCATCAACAAGGATGCTGTCGCACAAACCAGTATAAATAAGAGTCTCAAACACCAAATACATATGAAACTAGTATGGGATGATCAAATAAAAGGGGAAGCAAAGACCTGGTGCCGAGGAAAATACCAAGAGTAACAAGCCCAGTGAATAACATTTATATATATATATATATATTTTTTTTATAAAAGATGAATAACATTTTGGTCCGAGGCATTTTTTGAATTGGCACCTCAGCAGATTATAACACAATGGTAATACAAATGATGAGCTATGAAACTGGATGCTAATATAATAAACAAAAATCAGGATGTTTTTCTGTAACAAAGAGAGATGGTATGATTCTAAATATATACTTGGGTCTGAAACGATTAACTGAAACAGGCTCCTTAAGAAGCTTATTTAGTGCATCCAAAGATCCCTGCAAAACGATAAATCTATAAGCTGAAGGTTTGAGTTCTCATGTATGAACAAGGGCAACTTTCATTTCATGTTTCACAAATTGACTAACCTGAGACAACAGCATATATGGATACTGGTCAGAAAACATCACTTTGTGCCCACGAGCATATTCAGGATCTACAGGCCTAGTTTCTGATGCTGCAGTAGCAAAAGAATACAACAGCATTATCGACAAACTAAATTGGATTTTGGATATACCCTCTAAAATTCATTCTTCTAAGATATATGTTATGCTCATGTCAAATCTTTAATCCAATATAAATATTTTTGATCCACAATTCAATATATAGTACTCTGCTCTTTATTAGTGCCCTCATTAGACCCATTTTCATATTCTAATGGAATGCACCAAAATTAAACCCAACCTGCATTAAAACGAACAAGACGACTAGTTTTCCCTAGATAATTTGTAAACCAAGTTGATGCTTCAGCTCCCTCATCCAATGCTGAGCCAGACCACTCCCATACTGAAACACCATCTGCTACATCACCTGGCTTACTCAGTGAAATCGTAAGCACTTCCATTCCCGGAGCTCTTATTACTGGTTGAGAAAGTGAATGTCAAGTTACATTTGAAACACAAAAAAATTATGCAAAGAGTCATGTCGTGTTATTTCTGAACAAAAAAAAAAAGGAGCACATAAATTGTAGTAAGCTCCGCAGTAATAAGAGATCACAAATGAGGTCTTTGAGAGACATTTATGTTTCAAGATAGACCCAAAGCATGAAGGGCAACCAGCAGAGGCCATTGGCAAATAGAATTACTTAACCAGGCCCTTTAATATCAAATTTTGAACCAAAAGAAAGACATCATAGCCAAGATAAGATACAGAAGGCTAAACAAGACAGTCCTGACAGCATGTGAAAAATAGGAAACGCTATTTCCCTATATCATCCCTCTAATTCAAACAACTTGGCAAGGACATTTTGCACCATGTTAGAAAATGACAGCAGCAAGAGATGAAATCCAATTAGATGAAAGTTTAATGCAAGTGCTAAGATCTCTCTTTCAAAATATTTATATCTGTGAAATTAGATGAATAATTTTCGTATATTTCTCATAGTTTGTACATCCTTATATACTAATACATCCTAGTCTAAATAAGAAATACAATAGTACATAATAACTACTATCCTAATCTCTTCTTTCCTAATCTACACAACTTAACAATAATAATCTATCTTCCTAATTTACAACTCAACACTCCTCCTAAAACTGGAGCATATAAATCATATGCACCAAGCTTGCTACAAATAAAGTTAATACAAGGACCCCTGAGAGATTTAGTATGAATATCTGCTAGTTGGTTGTTCGAACTGACATGATTAATAGTAATACAACCAGATAGAACCTTTTTCCGAATGAAATGACAATCAATTTCTATATGCTTGGTCCTCTTGTGAAAAACTGGATTGGAGGCAATATGAATAGCAGCTTGATTGTCACATAATAATGTCATCTTTGATACTTCTGCAAACTTCAATTCATGAATCAGTTGTTTCAACCAAATAAGTTCACAAGTCGCTAAAGCCATTACACGATATTCTATCTTTGCACTTGACCTGGCAACAACTTCTTGCTTCTTATTTTTCTAAGATACAAGATTTCCTCCAACAAGAACATAAAACCCTGAAATGGAGCGTCTATCAACTGGAGAGCCTGCCCAATCAGCATCAAAATATCCAATGATTTGTGTGTGACCCCTATCTTCATATAGCAAACCTTTGCCTGGTACTCTTTATGTACCTCAAAATTTGAATAACCGCATCCCAATGACTATCACATGGAGATTGTAAGAAATGATTTACAACACTAACAGAAAAAGAGATATCAAGCCGTGTGATAGTAAGGTAATTAAGTTTACCAACCAGACGTCTGTATCTTCCAGGGTCTCTAAGGGGCTCCTCCTGTCCAGGTAAAAGATTTGAATTTGGATCCATAGGAGAGTCTATTGGTCTACAATCTAACATTCCTGTTTCTTCCAGAATATCCAACGCATAATTTCTCTGAAAGATGAGAATACCAAAGTTAGATTGAGCAATCTCTATACCAAGAAAATATCTATGGGGTCCCAAATCTTTAGTCTGAAAATGACTGAACAAGTAATTCTTTAACTGCTCAATACCATCTTGATCACTCCCCGTAATGACAATATCATCCACATAAATAACCAGATAGATACACTACCCTAGTGATGTATGTCGATAAAAAACAGAATGATCAGACTCACATCGAACCATACCCAACTCTTGAATGACAGTACTAAAGCGTCCAAACCAGGCACGAGGAGATTGTTTCAAGCCATACAAAGAACGACAAAGTTTACATACCAAAGTAGACTCTCTTGAGCAACAAAGCCAGGCAGTTGCTCCATATATATGTCTTCCTGAAGTTCACCATGAAGAAAGGCATTCGTAATGTCCAACTGATACAAAGGCCAATGGCGAATAGCAGCCATAGAAAAGAATAACCGAACAGAAGATATTTTAGCCACAGGAGAAAATGTGTCATTATAATCCAATCCATAAATCTAAGAATACCCTTTGGCAACTAGCCGTGTTTTTAAGCGATCAACCTGACCATCTGGATCAAACCCAACGACAACCAACAGTGGATTGGCCAGGAGGCAATTGAACTAATTCTTAAGTACCATTATGATGCAAAGCAGTCATCTTATCAACCATTGCCTGACGCCACCCAGGATCAACAAGAGCCACATGAATAGTAGAAGAAACAGAAACAGAAGAAAGTGTAGACACAAATGCATAATAGGGTAATGATAAACGATGGTAACTAAGAAAATTATAAATAGGATGAGAATTGCGAGTGGATCGCATACTTTTACGAATGACAATGGAAAACTGATCATCAGAAGGTAGGACCACAATAGAAGAGGAATTCGAAACAGGAAGTATATCAACAGGAGCCTCAGGAACATCAACAATATCTGGAATAGCATCAGCAGGAGGAGAAGCATCTGCAGTGGAAGGAAACTATGATAAAGGAATGGACTCAGAAGGCCTGTCAGTCTGTGGAGGAATTAAAGGAACAGGAAGAATCTTAATTATAGGAGGATGTGAAATTGGAGAAGAAGAGAAGAAAGGAGAAGACTCAAAAAAGGTGACATCAGCAAAAATGAAATACTGATGTGTGGTTGGAAAATAACACTTATAACCTTTTTAATGATGTGAATAACCCAGGAAAATGCATTTAGTAGACTTGGCAGAAAGTTTGTCCTATCCAGGAGATAAGACATGAATAAAACAAATGCAGCCAAAGACACGAGGAGGAAGAGAATATAAAGGTTGATCAGGGAATAAAATAGAATGAGGAATCTGGTGGTTTAGAATGGAAGAAGGCATTCGATTAATTAGATAACAGGTAGTCAATACAGCATCTACCCAAAATTGAGAAGGAACTTGATTGTGTAAAAGCAAGGTACAAGCAGTTTCTAAGAGATACTTACTCTTACGTTCAGCCACCCTATTTTGTTGTGGAGTATAAATACAAGAAGATTGATGTATAATTCCCTAAGAAGACATGAATTTAGTGAAGGGTGCAGAAAAATATTCACGAGCATTATCACTACGCAACACACGAATAGTTGTATGAAATTGAGTCTTAATTTCATTACAAAAGGATTCAAATATAGAAAATAACTCGGAACGAGCTTTCATTAAAAATAACTATGTGCAACGAAAATAATAATCAACAAAGGTAACAAAGTACTGAAATCCTAAACTAAAAGTGACATGACAAGGACCCCATACATCTGAATGAACTAACTCAAAAGGAGATGTAGCCCGATTATTAACATGCTTTGGAAAGGAACTACGAGAATGTTCCAAGCTGACAGGACTCACAATTAAAAGACTTTAAAGCAGACAAAGTAGGAACCATTTTCTGAAGTTTCAACAAACTTGGATGGCCTAGACGATTATGAATGAGAACTAAAGATTTAGAGATAGTGCATGCGGTTGGAGCGGAAAGTAGATTGAGATGATAGAGTCCCTGTGACTCATGTCCTACGCCAATCATCCGTCCCGTACTGCGGTCCTGTATAACAACAGAGTTACGATCAAAGGTACTAGAATAATTTAAAGTATGGGTAAGTTTACTGATAGATACAAGATTAAAAGGACAAGTATGAATATAAGGAATATAATCTAAAGACAAGGAAGGAAGTGGATGTGCACGTCTTAGGTCTGGAACAGCAGATTTAGATCCATTAACTAAAATGACCGAAGGCACAGATTTGGTTTCAATTAAATGAGAAAGTAAACGAAGATTATCAGAAATATGATCAGAGGAACCAAAATCAAGGACTCAAATACCTAGAGGAGTAGATTGAGTAAGACAAGTGACTGAATTACCAGAGTGAGCCAAAGAAACAACAGATGAGGAAGACTGCTTAGTTGCCAGATACTTGAGATATTCATCATAATCAGCTCCAGTATGAGTCAATGATGTCTGAGTATGCCCGACAGTACCAGATCTCAAGCTGAACGTATCAAAAGACAAAGTCATAAATAGTGTTATGAACAGTATCCAAACAGTACTGACGGTGAACAGCATTTTTCCATCTTCTGTAAACCGTGCCGATGGTGAACAATATGGTGTGAACAGTAATTCCGTCAGCCCATAAACAGTCTATAATTAATACCAGACGACGAAATAATATTTCCGTCAGCAAACAGTACCATGAACAGTGCCAGACGGTGAAATAATATTCCGTCAATGAACAGTACCATAAACAATGGTGAAGTATCGAACTGTGAAACAGTATTTCCGTCAATGAATAATCTGTGAAGAGTGACCGCGATGGTAAACAGTACCTTGACAGACGGCTAGAGGTTTTACTGGCGAGAGAGAGAGATGAACAGGCTGGTGGTGTCGAAGAGGAGATCAAACACCAGGAGGAGGCAGTCTGAACTTCGTTAGAAAGCAGTGAAGTGACAGAAAAATTTTAGGGTTTCTAATTTCTTGGCTCTGATATCATGTAAAATTAGATGAATAATTTCCGTATATTTCTCATAGTTTGTACATCTTTATATACTAATACATCATAGCCTAAATAGGAAATACAATAGTACATAATAAACACTTTCCTAATCTTTTCTTTCCTAATCTATACAACTTAACAATAATAATCTATCTTTCTAATTTACAACTCAACAATATCTTTTATCTCAGGATGCTTACTCAAAACAAGCATATCCTATTTTAAGGAAAACCTTTTTGGTTATTGATGGCTTAATATGAGTAGATTGAATCTTGGGTATAGAGGAACAAGCTATACAAGGTCACAACACTTCTAAAACAACAAAAACAACAACAAGAATAAAATAATAAAAGGTTTAAAGAATAAAACTTAAAGTATGTTTCAAAAGTAATAGTTAGACAGAAACTGTCTGATCATAATTCTAAAGAAATGAGAAAAACCAATTTTTTGAACATCAATCGTTTCAATTATCTTGTACATAAAGGAAAAGAGCAGATATATCAAACATTTAGATACAAAAAATAAGTTTGCTTCTGCTCCAAATAGGCATAATTTTAAATATCGCACAAGGTGATGCAACAACTGTAATTTGAAAAAGTTTGTAGCAAAAGAGAAAAGAACAATGATGTTACCCATATATGAGGTTGCAGTAGGTTCCCATCCCTCTAAAAATGCCTCATTGGGCAACTCTATCTCAATCAGAGCAAGCTTTGGTTCGTTTCTTTGCGTATATGCTCTCCCTTTGTAATTGACTACTATCCACTGCCTATCCCATCGAAATCCTGTACATCCAAGTATGCAAATGCAAAAACTCATATTAATTATGTTAGTTCTTAGTTTTAAGATTACTGCTACTGGATTCACCATCCTTATATTACTTCTCCAATTAATTCCAAAACCTCAATTCAAAATTGGAGAATGACTTGCGCCAACACCATGATTCGATCATTCAGCAAAAACTTCACATATTAAAGTTTAAATTTCTCCATGACCAACAAAAGTATATATAACTGCTTTACTTAATCAAGAAAAAATGCTTAATCAAAGGAACGTCATAAAAATAATTAAAAAGAATCAAGCAAATCAGTTCAATGAACTGGCTTCAGATGATTATTCAAACGTAAGAAATAAGAAAAAAAAAATGAACAAAATAACAAGCCCAGTGTTATTTTTGACTCGTAAATTAATAAAATAACAAAAAAAAAATATGGGTTATGAAGAAACAAATTAACATCCATGAAAAAGAAGAAGAAATGATGAAACTAAGCAGTTGTAATCTTTAGTGGTGGTGTTGAATTACCAGTAGGAGTGAGGGGTGCCTGAGAGAGAGAAATTCCTCGGCATGATTTGATTGGGTATATAAAGATTGAGGTTACTTTAGCTGTAGATGATGATGCATTAATCTTCTCCATTTTCTCTTCTACTCCAATTCCAAATTTCCAAGTGTTCTAGTTTTGCTAACAGTATGCAATGTTATGTTCACCTTTTGACTTGGACTTCTTAACGCAGCCCTTGTAAACCCACGTGTTTCACACAACTTAAATTGAGTTCTGCACAAAGGATCCAATAATTTGAACGATAGGCCATCTTTATACAACAGTGTTTGTCACAAAATCACGGATAAGTTATTTCCATTTTATTTATTAAATTTTTTTATCTTATTTTTTATTTTTATTTTCTACAATAAATTTATTTCTATTTAAATTATATATATTAGATTGTATATGTATTTTTATTTCAATTAAAATGATATAAATTTTAATATATTGACTATAATCTAAAATAAAAATTTATAATACAAATATGACACAATATAATTACTATATTATGCTTAAAAAATTACACTCATTTACCATCTCTAATAGATACTTAAGTTAAATAAACCTTAATAGACCTTCTTTTATCTATTAAATTATTTTATTTCATTATCTTATGAATATATTCTATCACACCCAACTATGAATTTTATTTTAATTACTTTTAAGTTATTTGCGGTTAGAATTTGTCACATAATTTGTGTGTTGGCATCTTGTTTCAATTAAATGCCAAAGCAAATTAAATTATTTTATTTATGTTTATTCTTGTCTCCAATGGATCATATGAATGTCAAAGCAA
>JANKKB010000690.1:0-12125 GCA_026225775.1 Bursera palmeri
AAATTTAAATAATAAAAATATATTTCATTTACTAAATAATTTTAGTAAATTAAGGAAATAAACTTTATTAAATAATTTATTAAAAACTAAATAATTTTAGTAAGTAAAATTATTTGGTAAATTATTTCTAAATATCCGGTGAATTAGTGTTTTACTTGTTGATTTGAGACGTAAAGTTAGAACAATATCTAAATTTTACTCTTTGACGGTACGATACAATGAATATTTATCCTTACTTTTATTTTGAATATCTTTTAATGTTGGAGGTTGAACCAAGGGATTAGACAATGGTATTAATTAGTTAGTCCTTAGAGAAGAGTTTGTTCACTAGGCTAGCACCCATTAAGTTCCTAGTGTTAAATATTAACAAATCCAATTGTTATCATAAAAGTCGACATTTTTTTTTAAAACTCATCTTAAATTATTAGTCTAAGTAATGTGATATTATTATATATTCCATTATATATCCATTTAATAAAAATCAAATCAATTAAACACAAAATTGGAAATGAGTTTTGGAATAATTTTTTTTAATATCATTATCTTTTACAAAAAAATGCTTAAGATCATTAATGGAGACTTTAACGACAGGGTCATACTTGTCATTTACAAAAAAAAATTGAAAGAAATCACAAAATAGGAGAATGGAAAAGAATTATCAGCCAGTAATTCTTTTATTGATATTTTACATAGCTTATAACTATTTTTCTTATGATTTTTTTTAGGGCATAATCTATTTGATATGTATTGTAATTATTTTAAAACTATGGAGATGAAATGAATAAATTCGTTTATCAAAGTTTAATATTAAGGTGTACTTAGCGAATGATCCTACTCTTTTTGTTTTCATTTGTATTTTTATTTTGATTTTAATGTATTAATTTCCAGATTTAAATCATAGGAAATTGTTTATTCTGTAACTTTACAGTTATAAAGTTTTTGATTGAGAAGTTAGGGCCCGGCCATGCAATAGACAATTAGACAAACCGTTCTTCTATCCGCTTAGTACATTCTTAAACCTGCATACGCAGTCAAATTGCAAACTTGGATACAATAATTTGCAGCGTAAAGAGTAATTTAAGACTAGATGAGGCATTGAACTTAGTAGTCATATTGTATAAACGACGAGATAAATACCAAAATAAGCATCAGCTAAATACTGATCCAATACTACAAAACCATCACAATCAGATATCGGTGTCTGACAGTTGGTCTTGGAATTTGTAATACAGTTTTCATACTTCCACGTAAACAAGCTGTGATACGGAAGTTTTATGAGCTAACATAAAGGAAAAACTAATTTCACATGCTGAAATATAATAACGAAGGTGCTTATTGGTCAACTTAAAAAGCCTGGTTCCCTGGTCCTCCTGCCGAACGATTTATGCAACTGGATAGGAAGCTTTACCGGCAAGACCACAGAGTCCTTCGGGTGCATCAGCCACCTCTCTCTGAATTTTCATGTATCCCTTCTCGCCCCAATTCTCACCCCATGAATTCTTAATTAACCAGTACTTGGTTCCGTCTTCAGTTCCGTACCCAACTATGGTAACAGCATGATTGAGGGAAGTCCCACAAGGTCCATTGAAAATTCCACCGTTGTAATACTTGAACGCACTTCCACTACCTTCAATAGCAACTGAGACTGGCTGCTGGCTTACAGCCTTTAGTAATGCCTCCTCATCATTTTCTGGTACATCTTCATAACTACGAATTTCGGCAGCTTTGACTGCATTCGCATCGTCACAAATGCCTTCCGTTTCCTGATACGCGTAACTCGTTTCTGTTGTGAGACCTTTCTCTTGTATATACTCGTAGGCATATTCCATTATACCACCATTGCATCCATTGTTACCATTTGTCGAACAGTCTAACAATTGTTGCTCTGAAAGTGAAACCAATTTACCAGTTTTGATCTTGGTAAGCCCTTCCACGGCTGCCACGGCTGCAAATGCCCAGCAACATCCTGTAACGAAATCAAGTTAGAAAAACTAAAATGTGGGAGCGAAAACTATATATAGTTGCAGAACTAGGGAAAGTTGATTCACTTACCACACTGGCCTTGGTCCTTAACANTCTTCATAACTACGAATTTCGGCAGCTTTGACTGCATTCGCATCGTCACAAATGCCTTCCGTTTCCTGATACGCGTAACTCGTTTCTGTTGTGAGACCTTTCTCTTGTATATACTCGTAGGCATATTCCATTATACCACCATTGCATCCATTGTTACCATTTGTCGAACAGTCTAACAATTGTTGCTCTGAAAGTGAAACCAATTTACCAGTTTTGATCTTGGTAAGCCCTTCCACGGCTGCCACGGCTGCAAATGCCCAGCAACATCCTGTAACGAAATCAAGTTAGAAAAACTAAAATGTGGGAGCGAAAACTATATATAGTTGCAGAACTAGGGAAAGTTGATTCACTTACCACACTGGCCTTGGTCCTTAACAGCAGTGACAGCTCCATTCTTTGTCCAGTCGACGCTATCCGAAACTTCAGTCTGGTTTTCATACCTGAACAATGCGGGAGATGAATCAGATGATCGTGGCTGGGTAGGCATCTGGTATCCAGTACGTGCGGCAAGGAACTCTTCATTAGTTAAGTCTGCAAACTCATTGATGCCTAAAGTGTAGGTCCGGTTCCCCTGATTATTGAAATTTTCAATAAATTCAAGATTTTCCTTGAAAATCTTGAACCGCCTTTCCTCCTCTTCCTGGTCCTTGTAAGAGCGGCCATGCTTAGCCATCCATTGCCTGTGTCTGTCGGCAATGGAAGCTTCATACAACGTGCGGGACATGGCACATGATGCGCAAGTGGCCAATATCATTAACAGGACAATGATATTTCTTGAAGCCATTGTTAGCTCAATGATTGAGTTGGTTATGCAACAGTTGCTTTGCTGAATTGTTAAGCTTATGAAGAACAAAGCGCACTTTGTCCTCTTAAATAGCCTCCTCACTCAGACGTCCAGTATGGGACAGGGTCCCATTTCCTGCTGTTACACGAAATTATTGCAGCAAAGAAAGCAGGCTTTTTCATGTATGCTCGTGTGAAACTTGGAACCTTTTCTAGGGTGGTTGTTACAGAGTAACATACGTTTCACATAAGCTTTCACATACTATTTTTTTTTTTTTTTTGAAATAAAATTGAACAACTGAATTTTTATTCAACGTATAGTTAATATCTTGTAATTAAGAATTAATCTATTACAGGAGTTTATATACAAGTTATCTGTAAAATTAAAAGACATATGTGTTCATTTGTAAAAAATCTAATAAAAGAAGTAATTACAAATGAGGTATTAAAAGTATTTTTAAGGTGGATAGCTTATAATAGTTTAATTTCACCTTACTTAAAATAATAATAATAAGAAAATAAAAGCCTTGGACGTTTTGCAGCATTTTCGATTTGGAAAAAAATCCTTGAACAATCACAAAGATTCTGCATGCCATTCTTCAAATTAAAACTTAATTTCCATTAAGACTAACCATAAAACGACCTCCATAGCCTTGTTATACTTCCCTGGCTCAGAGCCTCGGAATCAGAATTAAAGATTGCTCACTTCTGCTGGTTGGAAATATTGGAGATTATTATTTATTACTATTTTTATCATTTAAAAAAAAAAAAGCCACTAGTTCATAGATCTTGATAATCGAATAAGAAGGGATATCTAAGTGAAGGATGGAGTATTTAATCCACTTAGCTTGCGAGAATATCAAGAGTGAAACAGAATTAAAACTTATAAGGTGTGAATGACCTCTAGATAATAATTGGAAATAGCAAGAAGGAAGTGAATGACATCTTCTCTTTTAGTCCTGCAAAGGTAAATGTATGTCATCAACATGCAAATTAGATGGAATTCCTTTGCTTTTTTCACTTTCAGAAACATTTCGTTGCCAACACGGTAGACTCTTGGCTTCTGTTTTCCTGGAAACCATGTGTTTCATTTATATTCCGCATGTTATGGCCAAAAGAACGTCCAAGAAAAAAAGTAAGTCTTGCCGCACTTAACAAGTATACTTTGTTTCAAGTGTGGTTTTCTATCTTAATTAATTACTTTTTGAGTCATGAGTCAGCGTCGACATTAAGGGCCGCCGTTAAAATGTCAAACAGCTTTCAAACGATGGATTTTATAACGCGAATCACATTTGCTGACGATGCAATGTGATTCATCTGCGCGTTTTTAGCAGTTAATTGAGGTTAACAGTGCAAATCCACTTCTCAATCATCAGCCTACGTCAAATTTGGTCTTGCATACAATTTTGGTATGTCTGGAATTTCCCATAGCTTTTCCATAAATAACATCAACATTGATTTACCTTAATATCCGAAGGATTAAAAATAATACATGTAAAATCTATTATACAAATTGATATGATATGATTGTAATTGGGATAATAAATTCTAAAATTAAATGAAATTTATTAAAATAGTGTTGTCACATCAATTTGTTTAAAAATATTTATACCACAATCAGTTTTTAAGTGTAATAATAATATTATTCAAGAATTAAATATTTATAACATAGTTAGAGATATAGTAAAACAGTGTTTATTGAAATTTAGCCTGCTTAACTATTAAGTAATCGTATTATTCTCTCGGGAAACTTCCTCATTTCTACGTAGATTTTGGGAGGGAAGGGATTTTGATGAATTGTAGGAGTTCTCGGGAGGACAGTTTAAACCAGGAAATCGTTACGAGAAATGAATTATACATACACGATCACTTGATTAGTTTTGCAATTATGCTTTACAAGTCAAGTAAGTCTCAGAGTAATAGCTATCGATATTTTGGATATTTAATTAATCGCCAATGGCTTGATTAGTTTTGCAACAATTCAACAAGGCAATAAACCAGCTGGTAGCAACTTAATTATTATTATATTATAGTCTACTAGACCGCGTTGGATATCTCTTATTGGCTTCTCTATATATAAAATTCTGACCCACCAGCTAAAATGATCAATTTTTGTTTGTTTAATATAATTCTATTACTTTTTATTTTATTGATTTAAAAAAAAAATCAACAACTTTATATGTTAATATGTGGCTAAGCATAGTTTTGGACTAGTACAGGACTTTTGTGGCACCCTTCTTCTTCAAATTGGAGGTCTTTTATAATCCCTTTTGTTCTGCATCAAATTCCTTTAATTTATTAATTAAATGTTCATCTCTTTGATTTTTTTTTTTTTTTGGGTACATTTTAACCATGGTATTATAATTGATAATTTGATAATTAATATTAATTACTTGTATAAGATGAATTTTTATTATATGATGGTATGGATTGATAATAGGATACACCGTCCTTATATTCAAAGTTATCATCCTACTACTGTTTAAAGCCAATAAAAAGACAAACTTGGATTAAGAATTGTGCTCAGTACTCTAAAATTAATTAGGTACTTAATTGAAAAAGTTCACTAACTTTTCCTGATATTTTTACAATGATTACTTAACTATCAAAAGCTGAAAAATGGATAGAGATTTTCCTGAAAATTTCCAATTGTTCACTTTCTTACATAATGATCAATATAAATTATAGCGTTATTTTTCAAGAAATTGAGTAATTTTTTTTTTCTCTCGAAGCTCACTTCGCTAAATACTAAAAAATTAAACTTAATGTCCTATGTACATGTAAAACAAAATTGCATTTTATTCTTTACAAAACAAAGTCAATGAATAAGTTAATGGTAAGTATTGTGATAGTAACATAGTTAAGTAGACAATTAAGAGACATGGGCACAGGAGCAGCAGCGGTGCTTAAAGTGGCGTTTATCATTTTTATTCAAAGATGCAACACTAAAAACTTAACCAAACCATGTTTAAGTTCTGTATTAGAAAAAAAAAATTGGTCTGCTTAGAATTCTTCCTGTTTCATCATTCTATCCTCTTCAACTCACTCAGAGTGAACAGAAAAAAAAATTAAAACCGTTTTATTTTTTATTATTTATTGGTACTTTTTGGATGAATAAAATCAAATACAACTTTTCAATTCCCGTTATATTGCTCAATGATAATTTATGGAGCCTTCTAATCTGTTGCTTAGTTTTTATTTGCGGTAAATCAAAATAAAAGAGAACAAAGTAGTGGCCCTTGCAACTTGGTCGTGCAGCCACGCCTAGCAAAAGTGCGGTTGCCGTTTCCAGATTTTGTCCTATCTTGGTTGAAGTGTTTGGATGTTGCAGCATATTTTTTTAGTAGACAGCATTCCAGTGGGTAAGGTATCAAAGGAAGAAGATGATTAGGTATTTATTGCTGATTTACCGTGGATTCTATTAGATGTCAGTTTCCCAGAGGCAAAGTTGGGAAAGCAGTTGAATTTGGGCTTCCAAATTCCAATAAAAGCTATGTTTGCTTTAAAACAAATATATAAGAAATTCTAAATTTTTATTGATTAAATCTGTAAATGGATGCTTGAAACTCAAATAAAATATCATATTAGCAGAATATCCGAATCTGTCCTCGTTCCTCCCCTCGGAATACTCAATAATTATGCCACCGGAAAGGAAGCAAACATGGCAATGCCACACTCACCTTCAGGTGCATCAACGTCTCTCTTAATCCTCACGTAACCTCTCTCACCCCAAATAGTATTCCACGAATTCTTAAGTAACCAATATTTGGTCCCGTCTTCAGTTGTACCATACCCAACTGCGGTAAGAGCATGGTTTATTTTCAATTTAGTATTATCACAAACTCCACTGAGAACCCCGCTTGAGTAATACCTGAAGGCTTTTGAACTGGCATCAATTGAAACAACGACTGGTTGCATAGATAGGGCCTGCAGTAATCCCTTCTCGCTTTTGGATGGTACATCATAATAACTTTGGATTTGAGAACCTGGTACGACCGTAGAATTTCTCCTACATTTTCCTTCGCTGTGATGGTATGGGTAACTCCCACAGCTGGCGATGCCCCCGTTTTCCTTTACAAATTTAAAAGCATTTTCTGGAGCATTACCTCCGCATCCAAGGTGACCGTTATTAGCAGGAGCGCAGTCCACTAGTTGTTGTTCTGAAAGTGCAAATAACTTACCACTTTTGATCTTGATACTCCCTTCCAAGGCTCCCACGGCTGCGAATGCCCAGCAAGACCCTACATAGAAGTCGATTGTAATTAGAAAATTAGGTAAAACTATACTTGAAAACAAGCTAACGATGATGTAAGTGTGCATGGTGGTTTATTATTTCATATAATTATTTACCGCAGGGGCCTTGGTTCCTAACATACGTGACAGCTCCTTTCTCGGTCCAATTCATGCTCTTTGGAATATTAGTCACGTTTCCATAATAGTAGCTGTAATTACTCACTGATGCTGTGGATAGCTGTTCCCGCGTGGGCACGTATCCAGTATGAGCTGCCGTGAACTCTTCATCACTTAAGTCTCCAAATTGATTCATGCTTAATTTGAACGTACCGTTCCCTTCGCTGTTGAACTTTTCAACGAAACGGAAATTCTTCCGAAATAGCTTAAAACGAAATCTCTTCTCTGTCATGTTGCAGTAGGTTCGTGAATGTTGAATCATCCATTGCTCATGCCTCTCAGCCATTAATGCTTTGCTCAACCTTCGAGGCATGACTTGAGTTGCCAAAGTCATCTGAATAATTAAAATGACAATCACAAAAGATCTCTCAAATAGTAAAGCCATTAATAAAAAATGTTAAATTATACCAGTGGTAAGCTGTTTGGAAGTAGTGGAGTTTGCCCACAACCCACCTATATATAGGAAATGGATTATAATTTGAGATAGGCATATCCCGTTACAAAATATTTTATAATCTTTTAAAAATTGATATGGGAAGTGGATCAGATAGCCTTATCCTGATACAAAATATTTTGTAATTTTTTAAAAATTGATAAAGGTAAGATATGACACAAAATATTTAGGGTTTTAAAAAGAAACTCAGACTAATATTATCTTGACATCCAAATTCTTTTTTTTTTAATCAGGGAGATATATAATATTTATGATTGGGATATTTACATATGATAGAATAATTTGATAAAATCATTTTGGTTTATGATATTTGAAAATAAAATCTGAAAGACAAATGGTAATGAAAATTGTTTAAGATGTACCAAAGATATGGGTCAAATGAAATATTAACACTTTTCTTATTATAATAATTGTGTCCTATTATGCTTATGTTATTTATTTGTGCTGTATTAACACGGACATAATCTATTTGATACTTATGTGCTATGTTTGTGTTATATTTGGGCTGTATCAATAGTTATATATCTATAATCTATTTGACCCGTTTGTTTTGGACATGATCTGTATAATTAATATTAGTATAACTTATTTGACATTTTTATTAATTATGTCAGGAATATATTAGAGAAATTAATTATTCAAATTAATTGTATAAATGAAAAATTGCTAACTGATGTATATATATATATATATATATATATATATGAAACATGTTCATTGATTTTCGTAATCTATCATAAATTAATTAACAAAAGAATTACAGTAATTGCTTATAAAACTATAAATATGCGGAAGAAATTAATTAATAATATTGGAGGTTTAATTTGAAGATGCCGAGATATAGTGGATGAGATTAATTAGTAACTGTTATTATGAAAATGAAGATGAGAGCCAATGTAATTCTTAACATGAAAATTTTCATTAATGCAGTAAACGAAAACTGCTTATGGAAAGCTTATAAATTTTATACTAGAAGCATTATTCAACTGAATATTGATTAGCAACCTAATTTTATTAGATATATATTAGCTTTATGGGATTACATACATATAAATAAGTATAGCTTAAATGGTACTTCAATTTTGTTCAAAGAGAATTGTATATATATTTAGTTTAATTATGGATTTCAAGGTTTAATATAAGAATCAAAATGATCTCCTAATGTAATTTTGAATAAAATTTTAAAAATTTTATGTGAGATAATTGTAAACGAAAATGGGAGATTGTTTACTAACAATGAACACCTACACAATCAAAAACAAAGAAACAAAAGCTGGACATATTACCAAATGCACGACTACATGACACCAACTATATTGAACACCTACACAATCAAAAACAAAGAAACAAAAGCTGGACATATGACCAAATGCACGACTACATGACACCAACTATATTGATCCTCCATGTTATATATGATTAACTTATGCAGTAGGATACGAAGATTGCATGGCAATGCCACAAAGCCCTTCCTTGGCATTCACATCTCTTTGAATTTTCATGAATCCGTTCTCGCCCCAGCTAGTGCCCCATGAATTCTTGACTAGCCAATACTTGGTACCACCCTCAGTCCCATACCCAATTGCAACAACACCATGGTCTAGATCAGTTCCACAGCTTCCCGTGAAGATGCCACTCGAGTATAATTGGAAATCAGAGCCACCAGCATCAATGGCAACTGATACAGGCTGGTTGGCCACGGCCATTAGTAGAGCTGTCTCGTTGTTTTGAGGCACGTCTTCATAACCAGTGATCACGGCAGCCTGTGAAGCTGCTTTGTTTTGGTCACAAGTTCCATCGTTTGCCAGGTAGGGATAACTCTCTTCACTTGCAAGGCCTTTGTTTTGAATGATAAATTTGAAGGCATTATCCATGAGACCGCCTGAACACCCCGCCTGGTAGTCCATTGTGTCACAGTCAACCAGTTCTTGCTCTGAAAGAGACACCAACTTTCCCGTTATCAGCTGAGCAATTCCTTCCACAGCTCCTACTGCGGAAAACGCCCAGCATGATCCTATATTTTGTGCCATAACACAAGGTTAGAAGTACCCACAGGAAAGATTAATGTCATCTTATACGGTGAAAATAATTATCACATTATCAAATTATAATTATAGATATGAATTCATTTAACCAAAATCTAATTAATTATAGGTCATTTAGTAATACATTTAAGAACATATTAGACCTATATAGGGTAAGTTAGTTTAATTTGATTTACCACATTGGCCTTGGTCCTTGATGGGAGTCACACATCCTCTCTCTCGCCAATCCAAGCTGGCTGGGGGTGCAGTTGAATTTTCATACCTGAAGGGTGTAGATGAGTTAGAATTGGAGCCGCCTTTGTATCCAGTGCGATACCGCCGAAATTCTTCATTTGTCAGGTCTGCAAATGCATTGAGGCCGAGCTTGTAAGGACGATTCCTAGCACTGTTGACAGATTCAACATACTCCGCGTTGTCCTTGAATATCTTCAAACGCTTCTCCTTCTCTGCCTGGCCCTTGTAGGTGCGACCATGCAGAGCCATCCACTGTTCATGTTTCTCAGCAAGAGAATGATTTTCGTACAATGTTCGGGACGCCACTTGACACGTCCAAGTCAAGAGAATAATCAACATGCAAATGCCAACACTTCTCTCAAATGTTAAGTCCATAGTTTAACAACAAGTTGGAGATGGTCTCTTAATTGGTGCTGAAGAAATGAAGCACACAGCAGGGCTATATATAGGAGAAAGATTTGTTTGTCGAGCATAAATCCTCGTTGTGACGTGTTCTTTAATTTGCGATAGAGAGGGAGAAGTATCTTGCATTGCAGAATCTTCGAGGATTTCTTTTGAACCAAGCTAATACGTCTAATTGAACACCAACTTGTTTCAGTTTAAGTTGCTATTGTTGAAGCTAAGTCAATAGTGAGTATTCAATATTCTGTTGAAAATTTGCGGGATGATGGGAGATTTTAACCTTTCCTTCAGGTTTAGTTTTTGGAAATATAGTTTTGTATATGTAATGACGCTACCATCCTACGGGTACGGGCTGTTAAACACGTAACTCTTGGCAGGGGTATTGATAATGTTAGTCTCGTAGTTATCTATCTCGCTACAACCTTAATGATTATATAAATAAATTATAGTCTCGCATTCACATATAAGATGGCATGTGGGACAACAAATAGATCCATGTCGTTCTTCAAAACCACTATTAATTTATTGATCTCTTATGTTTATCGACTGAAATTTGGCATGACTAGATTAATAGTTGGAAAAAAACTGCCTCTATCATTAGCTCCACAGTTTTGAAGCATACATGGCTGATCCTTGTCCAGGGCAATGGATAAGTGACGCAGCAGAAGCAGATAAAAATTCAACTCAAAGACAATAATTCTTTGAAGAAGAAACAAAACTAAATTTTATTAATTTGTGAAAATAATTGGAAGAGTAAATTGCCCTCCGTAGCTTACAAAAGTTTTTACTTATACTAATTTCTAAAGCCTTTAAAAAGGAAAATATTGTATGATAGGAAATAAAAATATAATAATAATCAGGAAAACTAATTAAAATACGATTACTGGCCCCAATAGCAAATCTCTTACGCGAAAGGCACTGCAACAGTTCAGGAAAGTGTCCTGCATCAGTTTAGAAGCTATCGTACATCAATAAGCCTATCATGGACATCCAAAATCATGATTTAATTAATAGGGCTTGCTTATTCCTGAAGCTCCATGGTGCTCCATCGATATTGCGGATCAGCTTGATGTTGCTTAGAAACAGTTAAGTAAATGGAAATTCTGTTCTTACACTTACAGTTAATCCAGTCCGTACAGTTCTGAAAATTCAGATTAATTAGAACGCTTGCCAAAGTTATGGATAAAAAGATACTTCGAGTGTATATAAAGACAATATAGGCGGTTTAATTACTGATTTAAAGAGTTGAATGTACATACACACTGTAATTAAAACACTTAAAGAAACAAGAACAAAGAAGCAGACGCTCACATCAACATAATTTAACATGGATTAATTATCCATGTCTTAATTTGATTAACACCAAGAATCGATTATAATGATCCTCGATTTATAATGATTCGATTAAGCGGTAGGGTAAGATGCTTCCATGGCAATTCCACAGAGACCTTCCTGGGCATCAATATCTCTTTGCATTCTTATGTATCCATTTTCACCCCAGCTAGTGCCCCAAGAATTCTTCACTAGCCAATACTTGGTACCATCATCAGCTGTCCCATATCCAACTGCAGTAACACCATGATCGAGCTCAGTTCCACATTCTCCTGTGAACACACCACTTTTGTATAACTGGAAGTCAGAACCACCAGCATCAATGGCAACTGATACTGGTTGCTTTGTCACGGCCTTGAGGAGAGCTGCTTCACTGTTGGCAGGCACGT